>CM042958.1:5678407-5867950 GCA_023678885.1 Pogostemon cablin
TTGAGGTTTCCACAAGTTATTGCAATGGAACAACAGTGGTTGCAATATTTATTACTCCGTAAACAAGTAGTTGTCATTACTCCCCTTTTCCTAGTAACTACTCACTTTTCCCCTTTCAAGCAAATCACTCACACCACTAACTCTTCTATTTAACATGTCACTCAATTTAGACTAAATTATGAAACACATCACCACCTTTAACGACGTCGTCGAAACATTGATTCATAAACCTTGTTGACTTTAATTACTCCTGCATCGAATCTTTTTTCATGTTCAATTCCTGGATATTGATACGGAGTTCATGTTGGGAGAATTAAAGGATGAGTATTAATAGAGTTACATAGCCTTAAATATTAGTGAGCTGCCCCCAAAGAAATTAATTGTATGTACATATATCAATTGACAATACTCATCAGATCATATCGAACTCAATTAGTGATGCATTTATAAGCCTAGCTACCATATTTCTTACACTCACACAAACGAATATATATATATTGAGTTTTTTTTTAAATATAATTACGTGCATGATACATTAAGTACATCATTTTTAATTATAAATTAAAAAAAAACTCCATATCCTAAAATCAGTCTCACAAAATAACGGGTAAAAAATGATTACTTTATGATAAAAAGTGATAATATTAAATATTTTATAAATAATTTATAATATAAATAAAATTAATATTATTTTAAGAGAAAATTGATAACCTGAACTTAAAAAAAAAAAAAAAATCTACATAAATTGGGTGTAATGAAAATCTAAAATTAAAAGACCATTACAACGTTTGGACTAGGCCCACTGGGCCAGTATCTACTTGGCGAACCTCGAACTCGCTCACTTTTTTCATAGTAATCACTACAAAAAAAAATATTTTTTAGCAGTTGATTTTACCAACGGAATTCAATCCGTTGCTAATTACCAATGAATTAGCAACAAAAATGACAATTTTTTTTTAGCAACGGAATTATTATCTATTTTATCAACTGAATTCAATCCGATGCTAATTACCAACGAATTACCAATTGAATCATTGATAAATTACCAACGGAATTATTAACAACGGATTACCAACGAAATTATTTAACAACATAATTGATTTTTCGTTGCTAAAAATTTACCAACCACCACGTTACCAACGAATTCTATTGTTAATCAATTGGTAAGCTAATTTTATAATGGAATTAAGACTTTTACCAACAGAATACTCTGTTGGTAAAAAACAGTTTTTTGTAGTGAATCTACTACATTCAATTGGTAGATAATTCTGGATCTTGAATTTCAGGAAATTTATATGAAATAGGAGTATTATTTTATTTTTAAAATTTATATCCTATTTTCTGTTTTGCATAGTTGTGCTGATAAACCATACTAAATATTAAACCTAGAGTGAAGCTTGCGTATGTTCGGGCTTACGCCGTGCGCCTTTAAAATTTAGTATTATGGATAATGGTACATTATTTTGTTCTAAAAGGTATACACTTTAATTAATAATGATACACTATTTTGTTCTAAAGGTTATACATTTTTTATTATATTTTTTATTTTTCTTCAAAAAATAAAGGGTAAACATCTTTATACTAAAATGTATACAATTTAACACAAAATTCTAAAGGCGCCCGGACGTACACAAATTTTTGTCTTGTAAAATAAAAGATACACATCTTTATACTAAATGGTATACAATTTAGCACAAAATTCTAAAAGCACATGAAATGTGTTTCCGTGTGCCCGGGCACACACGCGCTTTTGCCTTAAAACAATAGAATTTCAATTATTCTTAAAAAAGCAATACGACTAACTAACATGACTTAAGTGGCAGTGGGTTGAAGATCCTCAGAGAAAAAAAAAATGAGAGGAAGAAGATAATAAATTATGGGTATGACTGAAGAGTTGAAGAGACATGGTGGTTGAAGATCCCACCATTCTTCTTTTTCTTTCTCTCTCTGAAATTAGAAATGGAGATCCGAAGTATTCCTTTAACAGCACTCTCGCTTGAACACTTTTCCCAATTAAATTGTGGCAGTGGGTTGAAGATCCCCAGTTTAATTTCATAGCCGTCGTTGGGAAACTTGACAGTAAAGGTGGGAAATTATTTCATAGTCACTCTGGTATCTAATTAATGTTTAATTCTCAAAAGGTTGGGGAGAGATGCAATACACGCAGACGCAGGAGGGTGAGTGTGTGTTTTGGGTGGGGATAGTAATTGGAAATTTAAGAAATTTTGTGAATAATTTAAATAAGGGTAATATAGTATTTTCACTAAAAATAAATTTGATAAGTAAATTATTGGGCGGCAAATGCGCTGCACCCTAAAGTAAACTCAAGATCTGAATGTGTTAATACTTAGTTTCTACATCGAAATTGTAAAGCAAAAATATATATTTTAGTTAGTTGGGTTGATCAATAAAATCCGGATATAAGCCTAATATAGAATGGGCCGCATCCATTTAAGCCCTTTAATATATGTGGGCTTTTAATTAACAGCTTAGGCCCAAATACAATAACTGGATCTGAATATGCCACCCGCATAAATTCATCTCAGTTTCTCCAATTAGAACTCGCTTTTATTTCGTTTTATTTTATTTTTTATTGGCAAAGTCTTGTATGGAGTTAGTTATGCGCACCTAAATCCTTTTATATACCTTGATTTTTTAGGGGAAAAAAAATTAGTCAAGTTTTAATGCTCTTATATTTCAACGGATTTTCTCTTTAAAAAATAATATTTTTATTAATTAAAGTATATGTATTTAAAACAAAATATTATATTTTTAAACATGTTATGTACTAGATCAAACTTTTTTTTATTTTTATTATTTGATTCGCTACGAACAATAATTTTAGAGTTGATGGTATCTATAAGGATTTAGGATTTATAGGTTATCGGATTTAAAATTTTAGAGTTTTTATTAAAAGATATATTACTCTCTCCCTCAGCGTCGTTAATTTTTTTTGATGTGGATTAAGAATTATTATTATTTAATATTATACTTTATTTTTATTTCGTTACTATATTTTTTATGGCATTAACTAGTATATATCATTGATCCCATTGTGAAACGAGCTAGTTTTCTTTTATTTATTTAATTTTTATAATATTTTAATTAAAAATAATTATATCTTTCTGATTCATGGTTTTTTTTTCATTATTTATTTCATATTTTACACCTTAAGTTTTATATTAATTTAATTAATTTTTAAGCAAATATTGTAATTTACCCTAATAGTATATGTGGATAGTTTCTAATTACGCAATTACCCGAATTGATCAAAGTTTAGATGAAAATATAATGTAACTTAAGCTAGCTTAATTAGTTCAACTCAAGTGATCAAGCTCGGCTGATTCAGGTTGCCTGATTTCTCAGCTGATTCAATTCACTCGACCTCAGCTCAGGTGGTTTAGCTTCGCTGGTTCAGCTTTGCAGTTATCCTTGTCTTACTGCAACATCCTACCACACTACTCGTCAACGTGGTAATATGAACGACCTAAATTAGCTTAGTTGAATCATGCAAGCTAAATTGAATATCGTTGCACCACGTGTCTAGGCGTATGTGACAACTGATTGACATCTCTTAAGGGTGCTAACTCATAAAACTTAGAGGTCTATAGTTAGAGAATTAATGATTACACATATAGGCTTTTCTACCTATAAATACATGAGATTTAATTGAAAATTTTGCAAAATAGAGGATATACTATTTTAATTTTTTTTGATTGATTTACATGCAATTAACTATGCTAAGTTTTGTAACAATATTTAAAGATGTGATTTTCTTTTGCAATTTTTTAAGTGGGAATTAATTTGTAATAAAAGTAAAGTTTATTATTTTTTGTTTGTAATTAATCATTTTTAATCGATTAACATGTGTATTAAATCATTATGGAAAACACCCTTAAAAAAAATCTATGTATTCAATAAATTATTATACATTAATTATTTTTAATATATTTGCAAAGTACTCTAGATTATATCAACTTTTCCCTCATAAAATTTTTAAAATACTTGATGAATAATAGTTTCGAAACTTCATAAATACTCTAGATTAGTATTATGTCCTAGTTTAGTAGTTAATGTTTGGTTGGAGTGCGACAATGTCTCCATATCTTTATAGTTACCAAATTGTTGTTTAAATAAATTAGTATGATATATAACAAATACATTTACGTATTTGTAGCACAAAGTTTAGGATTTTTTTTAATGACATCATGTATTTTGAATAATTGAATGTAATAAATTACTATATAATATAGTTCACTTTGATTAAATTATGTGTAAATAGAAGATGACATTGTATTGTGAGTGTGTTGATATTATAATTTGTTGTCTCATTTTTTGGAGTATTCAAGTTAATTGAGTACGAACAAAAAAAAAGATTAGAAGTATTTTGAAGACAGTATGTCAAACATTCTTTGCGACTAGCACGATCTAAGTCTGTGCACTGAAATCTGACTCGATTAAAATGTAACATCCTTGTTAATTGAACGTAATACCATTTAATAAAAAAAAATACTCTTAATATTTCAACCAATCAGTTAAAAAAAAACTTTATTAATTAAAATGAATAATATTCTATTGGTAAAACATTATAAATACATTCTATTACTAAAAGATAATTAAATTCAATTTTTTTTGTTGACAATTGATCCGTTAATATTATTTAAAATGAAATACAATTAGTTGATAAATTACATCGGTATATATAAATGAGTTTTTTTTTTTTTTTTTAAAGGTGTATTCACACATTGATAGTTACATTTTCCCTTGACGTATTCATTTAGATGACTAATATATGCAATTAGCTGAACCATGCATGCATATTTTACTAATTGCGTTATACACGTGATATTATATTTAGGTTGACTAGTCATTCCACGTTAATATTGGTTTTGTTTGCGAAATTTAATTTAATGAGCTAACACGCTTGTGTTTGATTGTTTCATGAATATCAATATTTTATTTATGAGTTGATACGGGTACAAGATTGCAAAATATATGTATAACTTTTTATTCTATTTTGTATACATGTTATTTTATTTTGTATACGTGTTTCTTAATAATTGTATACTTTCTTCACACTAACTTTTTCATTAAAAAAACTAGCATCCATATGTGTATAACTTTTTATTCAATAGTGTATACATATTTTTTTAATAGTTGTATATTTTTTTACATTCAATTTTTCATTAAAAAAACTAACAATAAAATTGTATACATTTTTTGTTCATAATTGTATATGTTTTTGTTTATATTTGTATACGTTTTTTAAAGTGGGTGCACCCGGTGCATATTATAATTAGCCTTTATTTATTTATCACATTTTTAGTGTAATCATTTTTCTGTTATTCTATTTATTTATACTAGTTCTATAAAGTGTGGGTTATTTTAAGGTGCACCCGACTCACCGGTGCACTTTAGAATTTAAGGGCTAAAAGTATGGATAGTGGGTAGGTTTTTTAATTTTAATTTTAAATTAATTAATGATATAGATTAAATTAAAATTTGATCTAACGACTAAAATTGTTCAGGTGCACCGCAGTCAAACTCATAAATTGTTCATGTTTATTATAGTTATCATTTATCATCAATAAAATATCACATTTTATTAAAATATTATTACTTATTATTTATCTTACAGAACTGTAAAAACATTCTTTTTAGCAACAAAATTTACCAACGTAATTCAATCCGTTAGTAATTAGCAATGAATTGCCAACAAAGATTATATTTTTCTTTTAGTAACAGAATACCAATAAATTTATTAAATTTTTACCAACGGAATAAAATTCGTTGTTTTTTTACCAATCGTATCATTATATAAATTATCAATCAATTATTAGCAACGGATTAGTAACGGAATTATTTACCAACGAAATTGAATTTTCGTTGATAAAAATTTTACCAATCACTACTTTACTAACGGAAAATTACCAACGAATTTCGTTGGTAGTCCATTAATAAACCAATTTAATAATAAAATTAATTACTTTATCAATAGAATATTCTTGATTAAAAAAAACATTTATTTCTATAGTGGGAACTCATTCAAGGGATATTCTCATCAGTATGTTTACTTAATTTTATTAAGAGATGGTTTCCTGTGCCCGGTAACATATCGTGTCCCTATGTAAACACAAAAGATTTAGTATTAAAAATCATGTATTTATATGGGGACACAGTGTGTCTCCGGGACACAAGAATTCTTGCCTTCTATTAATTTATTTATGAATGCATGTTCCCTAACTATTTAGATCATTAGATTTAGTTTTCCTTGATACAATCCATCTTCTATATATAGTATTTAAATACTACTCTTCGTATATATATATTTTCATTTATTTGTTTTATAAAAAAATTTCGCATTAAAAAAATATTTTTCCATATCAATTCAATAATCTTAATATACATCTCACCATTTTATGTGATAAGTCATTTTTTAAATAAAATATATTTTGAATTTATTAAGTTGAGTATTTCTAGTAGACGTGATAAAATTATTTTGAAACAAATAAATGGGGGAAATATAGGATCGTTTCATGGACAAATAAAATAGTACTAACATTTATTTATTTTTCAAAATTCTAAAAATTTTCAAAATTAAGTTTTAAAGCCCACCAAAATTACAAACAAACATATATCCCTTTTAAGATTTCCAGCTTTCAACTTACATCTTGTTCATGAAATTGAGTTACTCGAAATCCTCATAGTTGTCAAAGTTGAATCTTGGGAATCTATTCCACACATGACACACTATAATATTAACCTCTATTTTTTCATTTTTACATGTAGATTAAAAAAGTCATAATTTTTTAAAAAATTGTGATATTTTTTTATAATAAAGTATAATAAAATGTGTTATGTATATTAAGAGTGTGATGATATTTTTAATGATATTTAATTATATATATATTTCTTATATAAAAATGTGAAATTAAAATGGTAACGTAACGTAACAAAATAAAAAGTACGAGGAGATAACTGATAAGTAGCTCAAAAAACCTAAGACCATAATATATTTTAAAAAACCTAAGACCATATAATATCCGCACAAGAAGAACGCGCAACTTTGTTAGTGAGACTGTGAGAGAGAGAGAATAAAAACAGCATTTCTCTAATTAGTTGTGATAATACACTACTAGGTGGCCTCAATGGATATGACCACACATAACTTTCTTGACAAAAGTTTCGATTAATATTGATTAGATATAAAGAGATGAGCAATAATAAGAAATGATAATGTATAAGCAACCCTAAATTATTTTTTACTAGTTAATGAAATCATGAAGATATGTTATTTATTATTCATTTTCTATTGCATGAGTTGGGTTTATGTTAAGTTATTATGAAAGTTATGCCCATTTTTTAATCTTCGGGTACAAAAGCCAATCCAAATCGGCATTTCCAAGATTATAAATTACTCAATCCGTTTCACGTATTTTTACCCACTTTTCATTTTTGTTGTCCCACGTATTTTTACTCATTCCATTTATGATAAAAATACATAATATTTTATTACTTACTTTTTATTATCCCAACAACTTTAATTACTTTTTTACACTTTATTCATCATTCCCAACAACTTTATTTACTTTTTCTTTTTAAATTACTAATTTGTCCCTACTTTTTCTTATATTATATATTAAAAAAATAACATGTCTTAATCTCCGAATCCGTACAAATGGGTGAAAATACTTAGGACGGAGGAAGTATTATTTATGACAGATAAGCTTCAATAGTACTAAAAATTCACTTAATAAGAAAGGTGAGATAAAATTCAATCCAAATTAAATTTATTTTCACAAATGAAGTTGAATATAGTAATTTTGAATAATGCAAAAAGAAATGTCACATTAACAAGTAGGGTGACCCATTTTTTAAAAAATTTTTTACCAATTTCTTCAAAATTTTGAAAGATAATGGACCAATTTAATTTATTTATTTTTAAACAATTTGAACTAATTTCAAAAGGAGTCGAATTTAAAAGGCTAAAAAATTTATTTTTCTTGTCACGTCAGAAGTAGTTGGATGATTTTCTCCATCCGCTAATTAGACTAAATCTTTTAATTTTTGGACCAATGTCAAAACTAAAAAAAAAAAGTATGAACAGGTTCATAATTAGGTAAAATATTTAAGGGATAAAATTTTTTATTTTTCCTAAATTTTAATATACATTTATTATTAAAAAAACTATTACTTTTATCTTTTTGTTTTTTCACATATGAATTAACATTATTATAGCCTTTCAGGTATATGCTATATCGTTATCATAATAACTCGATGATAACTAATTGATGAGACATTTATTAGCACACCATAATTATGCACCTTAATTAGTTAATACGTGCCTGATCATACTGTATTTTGTTATTAATTTTTACTCATTATTCAAAGGTGCTACCGGCCTCTTAGCCATAAATCTTTTCTGACTAATTAAATCATTACTCACCATACAATACAAGAAATCCCTAATTTTTGAACTAGTACTACCTAGCTAGAGCCAATCGAACTAAGAGTAAAACAAATTAGGGGGTGTTTGGTATTTCATTTGTAATGAGAATAAGAATGAGAATAAAAGTATTAAGGAATGAGAATATGTATGAACATTTTAATTATAGTGTTTGGTTGAAATCTGGAAACACAATAATAGTGATTCATTTTGTTTGGATTGTTTCAAAAATTTTTGGGAATGAAATCAATATGATGTGTTTTTATTATTTTAATTTTTTTAAATAAAAAATTAATTTCATTTTTTTAAATAATATTTAAATTAAAAAAAATAAAAATAATTTTAAAAGAAATAAAGAAACAAAGAATAAAGACAGCACATGGGGTTGGTATGAAAATAATACCTCTCAAAATCTTGAAGAATGGGGATTTCCAACATTTAGCATATCAAATCACTGTTCATAGTAATCAAAGTATTGAACCAAACATCATCTAATAATTGAATTCTAAAGGATATAGAGTATATGAATATAATAATAATAAACTTAAATTATATACAGTATATTATATTCATGCCCATTAGTCATAAAGAAACAGCTAGTATATATGAACATAAAGATCGATTATAAACCAAGTAATAATAAAATTAGAAAAAAACAAAAAATAATTAAAAATAAAAGCACTCTTTTTAGACTATACTCCGTATATATATATTCTCTCTCTCCCATTTTAGATGGTATACTTTCTATTTTGGGTTATTCCACAAAAGTTTGCACCTTCCTAAAAATGCAAAAAATCAAACACAATCACCTTTCCCTATTAGACATGCACCCCGGTTCGGAACCGGCGGTTCCGGTTCAAAGGTAGGGGGAACCAGAACCGAACCGGGGTATGAAGGTTTCGGTTCCGGTTTTAATTTTTTTTTTTAGTTTTAAGCATAAAAAGTAAAAAAAAATTGAAAAACCGGCGGTTCCTTCAAACCGCCGATTTGGAACCGGAACCGCCAGTTTTTTCCCAAATATGAGGAACCGGAAACGAATCTTCCTTAGCCGATTCCGGTTTTTTTTTTGGCTGGCTCCGGAACCGGCAGTTCTGGTTTCGATTAAAATCGGCGGTTCCCCAGTTCGAACCGCCGGTTCCGATTTTTTGGTGCATGTTTATTCCCTATACACTTTATTTACAAAAAAAAAAATCACCCCTACTAACACACCTAATAAACTTTATCATTTATTTATTACCAAAAAATACCATAATACCCCTAAAAGTTATTACTTTCTTAATCTCCGTGCCGAAAAGAGAGATGAAGACTTTTCTAGGACGGAGGGAGTATAACTTTTTGCAGTAATAATAATAATAATAATAATAATAAAAAAATAATAATAATAAGACAAAGACTTGTGTGAGACCGTCTCACGTAAGGACTTACGTGAGACCGTCTCACGTAAGGACTTACGTGAGACGGTTAGAAAGTGATAACTCTTATAATGAAAAGTGATAATAAATTAATAAAAAGTGATAGCGTTAGTTCATGAACAATTTATAGTATAAATAAAAAGTGATAATATTTTATAGCGAAAGTAATAACTATTTCAAAAGGTGAAAAATAGTCTCACGTGAGACGGTCTCACGCAAGACCTACCCTAATAATAATAGTAGTAGTAATAATAGTAGTAGTAGTAATAGTAATAATAATAATAATAATAAATTTGTATTTTATGAGTGTAATTAACTCGTAGTACTCCCTCCATCCCAAGAATACATACACATACTTGGTGGAACGGGGTTTAAAAAATTAATTTTTTCTGTAATAATGTAGAGTAAGAAAGATAATGAGTATTTTGAGTAATTGAATAAAATAAAGTGTATGATATATTTGACTTTGACTAAATTGTGTGTATTTTTTTAATATTGTAAGATTATTGATATTGTATATTTTTTTAAGGTTTGCAAATATTCTTGAAATTGATCAAAATAGAAAGTGTGCAAGTACTCTATCATTTAATTGTATACATACATAGTTTATATATATGATTGTAGTAAATAGTAATGGAGACAAAGTATAAGAAAATATTTTTATTTAATTTTATTGAATTCGAGGGATATTGTAATCTTTTCAAATAATTAATAATAAATATAAAGAGTATTAGGTGCATTGGGTTAAGTATGAATAATAATTTCAAAAAGAGTGTATATTGGGTGTACACGTGCACCCATGACCTTTTATTCTATTTTGTATACGTGTTTTGTAATAATTTTATGCTCCCTCCGCCTCATTTCAATGTTTACATTTGCTTTTTGCACGTTGATTAAGGAGTATAATATTTTAATAGATAGTAAGTGAAAAAATATAATATTTAATGCAAAATGGGTAGGTGTATTAGTGTTGGATGATATATTAATTGTTTTAGGTGGGTTCCATATTCAAAAAAGGAAAACGTAAACATTGAAATGAGACGCGCAAAATAGAAAAGTAAACATTGAAACGGGACGGAGGGAGTACTTTTTTCACACTAAGTTTTTTATTAAAAAAACTAGCATCCATATGTGTATAACTTTTTATTCAATAGTGTATACATATTTTTTAATAATTGTATATTTTTTTACACTCAATTTTTTATTAAAAAAATTAACAATTAAATTGTATACATTTTTGCTCATAATTGTATATATTTTTGTTTATATTTGTATATGGGTACACTTGCCGGGTGCACACTATAATTGGTCTTTCAAAAATAAAATACATTTTGAAAATATAAAATTTAGGTACACCTTATTTTTATATTTTAAGTGGTAAAATGTAAATTGATTTTTATTTTTTAATTAATGGAGGGGATTATATAAAGAGTGAGACTTGTATGCGCCTGGGTGTACACCGTGCGTCTTTAGAATTTAGTATTATGAGTAAGAATACATTATTTTGTTCTAAAGTGTATACACTTTAATTAATAAGGGTACACCATTTTGTTCTAAAGAGGAGTACACTTTTCATTAATATTTTTTTATTTTTTTCAGAAAATACTTTATACTAGAGGATTTATGCTCTCTCAAAACTCTTAACAATTTTTCTAATTCTAAATCATTAAGGGAAGATGATACAATTATCGGATACGTTTCATCTTTTTCCAAGTAAGCATACTTCAAATGCTCCGGCAATGGTTTCAACTCTACCTTCACTTTCTCTTGCACTTCCTCTTTTGGTCCTTCCTAAAGTTTCTCCACCTTTGCTTCTTTTGCTTCCTCAATTGTAAGTGCCCTACAAGCATTTAAATCACGTAAATCATCAATCATTTCATCATTTTTTAAACAAAAAGAAGATTTAGATTTAAGAGATTCAATAGAGTAAGAATGGCTTATGATAATTTCCAACGGATCCTTGGAATGAAGGTTATACATATGCTCTTCAACAATATTGTCTACAACCTCCACTCTTCTACATTCTTCCTTGTTCCGTGGATACCTCATAGCATCTCTTAACGAAAATATAACCTCATCTTCATTCACCCTCAAAAGTGAGCTCCCCTTTCTCCACATTTATCAATGTCTTTCTCGTGGCAAGAAATGGCCGACCAAGTATTAAAAGAATATTTGTATCCTCATCCATATCTAGTACCACAAAATCCACGGGAAATACAAACTTGTCAACTTTGATCAAAACATCTTCCACAACTCCCTTTGGATATGTCAACAATCGGTCGGATAATTGAAGTGTAACCGACGTCGATTTTACTTCTCCAATGCCCAACTTCTTAAAGATTGACAACGA
The DNA here is from genome assembly GCA_023678885.1 of Pogostemon cablin. Classification (NCBI taxonomy): domain Eukaryota; kingdom Viridiplantae; phylum Streptophyta; class Magnoliopsida; order Lamiales; family Lamiaceae; genus Pogostemon; species Pogostemon cablin. The sequence continues at coordinate 5,690,616 of CM042958.1, forward strand.
CATCAAATTAATGCTAGCTCCCAAATCACATAGAGCTTTGTAGTTCTCATGCTCTCCCATCTCACATGGAATAGTGAAACTCCCCGGATCTTTCAATTTAGGGGGAAGTTTCTTTTGCAAGATTGCACTATATTCCTCCGTAAGGTTCACTGTTTCAAACTCTCCCAAGCTTCTTTTCTTTGACAAAATGTCCTTGAAAAATTTGGAGTAGTTGGACATTTGAAGTAGTGCCTCCGCAAAAGGAATATTTACATGTATCTTCTTCAACATCTCAACAAACTTGGCAAAATTTTCTTGTAATCCCTTTTTCAAACACCTTTGTGAAAACGAAATTGCCACGGGCAACTTCGGAATCCCCCATTCATCTCTTTCAAACTTCTCTTATTACTCTTTTCGTTTTTCTTTTCTACACCTCTCACACTTCTTTGGAGACTTCACTTTCTCTTCTTCAATTATAGGGAAACTTTCATCTTTTTCGACAATGTCAACTTCTTTCTCTTTCCCTTCTTCATCCAAGCTCTCCATGGGCTCAACTTCACACTCTACCTCCTCCACTTCTGTTGGTATAGAAGACCCTTCATATTTTGTTCCACTACGAAGTTCAATCGCCTTACAATTCTCTTTCGGATTAGTAATGGTTGTAGATGGAAATTTCCCTTGTCGATGAACATCTCCCCTTTCACTTGCCATTTGACTCATTTGTGTCTCCAAGGCTTTGAATCTATTATCAATCACTTCATCTCTTTGCTTCAAATAGTCAAACATCTTAGTCATTTGATCTTCCATGGTAGACTTTCCTTCACCATTTGGAGCTTTCTCCCCCGGATTGATGCCCGGTGGAAGAGAAAGTGCATTCCCTTGATTCCCATATGACAAATTCTCATACCTCCGAGGTTGGTTAAAATTTCCTTGAAAGTTACCTTGCCCACATCCTCCTTGCCTTTGTGGATATCCTTCTCCATGACTTCCAAAGTTACCACCATAATTTCCTTGGAAATTCATTCCTTGCATGAAGGCAACTTCCTCAAGAGTCATATCTGGTGGACACCATGCATCTTGAATTCCAAAATTAGAGGACATACCTTGTTGAGGCACGGATGTAGGTATTTGACAACTTTGAGAAGATTGACCCATATTAGCCATAGTCATGCCTTGTTGAGGATTTGGAAACACTTGTTGATTCATCAAAGGCAATGACATACCTTGTTGAGGACTTGCAAGCACTTGTTGGTTCACCATAGGTGTCAAATTTGGAGACACTTTCATATTAGCATTCATCCTTTTTAATATCTCCGTGATCGCCTTGTCGGTCATATCTTCTTTAGGCAATTCCACCATTTTCACTTGTTGCAAGCACACTTCTTCCATCTTAGCAATTTTTCCCTATCATACATTTGGACCATTGACCCGTATTCAAAGCTACCTCTTCACATATAGCAATTGTTGTTTTCGGAGTTTGTCCCAAAATCGAACCTCCCGCCGAAGCATCAATGAGCATCCTCTCACTTCTGTGTAAACCCGTATTTCATGAGTTTTAGTTTTCTGCTTTTTATCTTGCGTTGATTTGACTCATACATATTTTTTGATGGACTGGTGTGATTGATGATTTATGGGGTGTTGACTGATCATACGTATGAGTTAAAGGTAGAATTTTAAACTTCCAGTGAACATGTGATTTTTTACGTTGAAATTCACCGTTAATGTCAAAGGGTGTGAATTTTTCGTCATTTTTTTGTGAAAGCAATAGCATTTTTTATTACACCACTGGATAGGTCTCGTTGAGAGAAGTCCGTCAGTATTTTTTGTGGAATTTTTGGCCATCTAAAACTCAAGATATGATTTTTGAAGTAATTTTCGTACTTGGGGCTAAATTGCAAATGTTCAGAAACTTCAGTGGTGTTTTTTGAAAATTTAAAACAGTTGAGGGACTTTTCTGTAATTATCATAACTGCTATTTGAACTTAATCACATTTTCAGTAAAATATCAAGAGCAAGTGTACTCTATCATTCTTGTATACGCGTGACCAAGTGCAAAATTTATAAGATTATCGTCCCAAGGGAAAGCAAACATTGGCTAGTATCCGAATTGTTTATCGATTTGTGCTTTGTAAAGATAATATGTTTGAAGGTTTGGTATTAAAACTAATGCTTAAGATTCTACTCAAGTAACTAAAATGTAAACTAGCTAAGTAAATCGTCAAATAACGAGAAAATGATCAATGGAATGGATGTAGAATACATTTGAGAAGAGAAAAAGGCTAATCATACTTATAGTTGAGACTTGAGCTAGATATGCAAAATTCTTCATAGTAATTCTCATTAACTTGTGGATTAAGCAATCACAAATTTACCCCTAGTCCCTATGGTCAAGGCAACTAGGTTCTCGATTCTTTTACAAGCCTAAGTCTCCTAAGATTGATCTTAATCTCAATTCTCTTAAGGTACTATAATCATAAGTTGGTTCTTTTCACTCAATTTCTTAAGTGTCCATCTATGAATATTCTAAGCCTAAGGAGGGTATGACTTACCTCCCCTTATACTAACATGCATGCACAACTCAATATATGATTCAATTAAAGCTTCACTCACAATATTGGAATGGTCATCCTAATATAATGAATAGAAAATTTAATCACACATACATTGAAATGAAACATGATTGATATATCATAAAAGAAAATCCACAAATCAATTCAAATCACTACTCAAGTTTTACATATCTAACTCTTTCTCTCAACCACTCATATGACTAGTCCTACTATAAAACTAGCCACTAAACATGGTGATTAATTAATTACAAATCAAGCTTTGCTCCATTTGAGTCATGATAAGAAGAAAATTAACAATTGGAAAGTAGATTTGCTTCCCTTGCATAAGAAAACTTTCCTCCTCTTCAATTGATCAACTCCTTCAACAATTGATGCTCCAATCTTCTCAAATGATGGTAGGATGGATGGCATGAAGGTTCTATGGATTGAAAATGTAAATCAAATGGTGGTTTTATGGATCTAGATGTGTAGATGGATTTTGGATCTAGTGCGTGAGGAAATGTGGTGTTTTTGTGTGTGTAACTGCTCCAATCTGATCTTCAATGAATTTCCCCTCTAAATTTCGCACAAATCATAGTTTTATATCACTTATGGACCTTCTAGAAGCTTCCGAAACATTCTGAAAATTACACAGGATTTTGCACCTATACGGCCCGTGCACCAGCACACGGCCCGTGTAGGGTACACATACTTTAGCGTGTTGTGCGTGCTCCTAGACAGCGCTCGAGCTAGACTGCATGGCCATGGTCATGGCCGTGTAATATTTTCTGACGACAATACACGACTTCTTTTTACAGGGTCGTGCTCTGTACACGGGGCGAGCAGGGACGCACGGTCCGTGCACCAGTGCACGACCATTTTCCTAGGCGAGCAACTAGTTCTGATGACGCTACACGGCTAGTGGTTACAGGGCCGTGTTCCGCACACGGCCCGTGTACCAACATGGCCTGTTCTTCCGTCTCCCTTTCGCTCCCGACTCCGTTTCTGTCCATTTCTTGACCTGTTTTACACATATTTAAACTCATTTACATAATTCTATCAATTTATACCACATTCCTCAAAGTAACAATAACTCCACCAAAATCAACACAAATATGGATAAAAACATCCAAAAATACACACATAAAGACATTAAAATCTAGGTGAAAATGACTACGATCACTATTGAATTGGGTTGAGCGGATCAGTAGAGGTGGAATCGGGTCAGACCAGTCGGGTCAGCCGTGGCCAAAACCCACCGGCGGACAGGCGAAGGACGGAGGCGCGTGCACAACACGCTCCGACAACGACGGTGGCGCATGAGGCTCACGTGCCGGAGCCGGCAATGGCGCGTAGGGTCCACGCACCGACAGACACCGGTTTCAATGGTGGCGCGTGAGACTCACGTGCCGGGGAACAACACACTGATTGCCGGCGCGTGTGAGCGCGTGCGGGCACGTTGGAGTGCGTGGCAACGTGTGCTTGAGCGTGACGACGCGTTGTCGGCGCGTGGCGGTGTTTTCTGGCGATTGTCCGACATGTTTTGACATGTTTCGATGCATTGAGTCCAATGGTGACGTTTTTGAGAGCGTTTGATGTCATCTTTAGTACGTATTTGCAGTTTTACTTCATTTTATGACATAGTTGTTGAATACGAACCTCTGGGGTGGCTATTTGGTTGCAATTTTTGGTAATAATGCACCTTAATATGTTATTTAATTCTAAATTCATGGTGTTGAGTGATGTTATAATTGTTCAAACTCCTGTAGCCTATGGAAGTGGGAGCCTAAGTAAGTTGGACTAATTCACTTGTGAATATGCCCATTGTATTTTGGAAAGTTGTTTCCATATGCATTAAATGGAGAGAAAATTCACGTGATATAGTTTGACTAACACTGGTGTGTTTTATATTTGGTTGCTCATTTTCTCAGAGGCATGTCAGGACGGGGAACAATTTCAGAGGATGATATTAGGACTAAAGATGAAGTACTCTATGAATTTCTAAATTATAAAATGAAGTCAACACACAACATAAGGGACCACGCAATTGAATTGATTGAACTCTATAACCGATTATTGCCTTTAATTTATAACAATATGATTTCACGTGATAAGTATTTCGAAGTTTTCTGTCCTGATATCTGGGTGAACACTTTGCCTTACCTACAAAAGGATTTTTGGGTTCAGTGGGAGACTTATGAAGTGAAACCTAATGGTCGACAAATTATGCAAGATTTAGTCAATGCTTCTGTAGCAAGAGATAGGACACATGTACTAAGATCAGCCTGCTTAAGGATGAGAAGAATTCGACGTTCTGATTCTTTGAGTCTGAGTGGTCGAGAGAAGCGTCAGATAAAGAATACTCATATAGATCCTCTAGGGCAAGCTATCTATAGTATGGGGACTAAGAAATTTGATTATGAGCATCGATGGAAATCTAGTGATGATAAATTAGGGAGATTAATCCATAGATTTTCTTAGTTTATTTTCCATTGTATTTCTAATTGGAAACTCAGGGAGTTCATTAGAATTTTATGTTCATGACTTGTCAGACTTGGAGTTTTGCTATTGTGGATGGTTGTTTAAAAGTTCAAATATTAGTGGCAGTTCAATATTATTGTTAATTACTTGAACCTTATATGTGTTTTACATTTTGAAATAAGAATCTAATATTATGACACTTGATGAGATTGATGATTAGTAGTCTCCGAGCTATTTTTCGAAATCAACTTAAGGTCGTCGATGGGACGGTGACGAAATCGGGCTCGTCGACAATGATCTCCATCCGGTGGTTCCACTTGGGGCGGAGTCAAAATTCTTGTCGACGAAGATCTATTTCTTTGCTTGAGGATATCCGATGATGGAGATCTCGACGTAGGTGTCCATCTTTGAAAAGTGCTTGTCGTCCTTCAATTCTTCCACCGACATAAGATTTCACGGCTAGAACTTCATTTCATAGATTTTTTTTTTAGGAAATAGGAAGAAAAAATAATTTTTGTGGTTGAGCCTTAATTTTAATCGATGGGTGTGGCGTGTATATACAGAGAAAGTGGAGGAGAAAGAAGATAGGGTTGAGGAGGGAGGAGAAAGAAGATGGCGCTCATGGTGGTGAGATTGGAGGAAAATAGTTTGTCGGTGGTGAGTGGGTGGGCGTTAAATCCAGGAGGGGAGAAGAAAATGGTTTCATCCACACTTTATGAGAAAAAGTGAAAAATTAATACTCCATCCGTCCTGGGTATTTTTACCCGTTTGTACGGGTACGGAGATTAAGACGTTTTATTTTTTTAATATATAATGTAAGAGAAAGTATGGATAAATTAGTAATTTAAAAAGAAAAAAGTGAATAAAGTTATTGGGAAAGATGAATAAAGTGTAAAAAGGTAATTAAAATTGTTGAGATTGTAAAAAGTAGGTAATAAAATATTATGTATTTTTGCCAAAAATGAAATGGGTAAAAATACGTTGGACATCCTAAAATGAAAAGTGTGTAAAAATACGTGGGACGGAAGGAGTACTATTTTTTAAGCAATAAAGGATAAACAAATAATAATATATTAAATTATAAAAGGGTACAAATGTAATTTCAACATTTATCTTAATTCTTTTATTTCCTACCAAACATCTCAATTACTTATTTTATTAATTTTAATACAACCTATCAAATAATCTACATTTTTCATAATACAAATCATTATCTTAATTTCAATCTCATTCCTTATATATATTTCATTATCTCATCTCACCTATCAAACAAGCCTTAAAATTGATACTAAACCCTAAACATAATTAATATTAAATCCTAAATGCAAAATACACCTTAAAGCATTAGGTTTCATCTTCCAAGATGTAAAATAGGTCATAAACTATGGTAAAATATTACACGTATTATTAAAATTATATTTTAAAATAATTAATGAAAAAAATAAAAAAGAAAAATAAGCTAAAAGAACAGAAAAGGACAAAATGAGGGGGAAAACACTATGTTTCTTTTATTTATTTATTTTTTTCAAGTTCAGAATTATATAATTCATTAATTGCTGGTTTAGTAATATTATAATACAAAAATCTCAATTATTTTTTACATACAACATGTCTTACTCTTAGACATATCACCTCTACTTTTACACATACATTAAACTTATAATATAATTCTTATTCCTATTTAAACTTAAAAACAAAGGGTTCCATCAATAGAATCTTATAGCAAGGTTTCATAGAATATACATTGCATTTAAAAAATAATAAAAAGATTTAGATGGTTAATTAGTCATAAAATATGACTGACAAATTTAAAATAACAAATATTTGTGTGAGATGATTTAATAAAATGATATGAGGTGATAATATTTTAATAATGAGTGATATTTAATTGATAAAAAATAATAGTGCAATAAATTATTTTACAGCAATTCAAAAATATAAATAAAAGTGATAATATTTTTAATAAAAAAATAATAAATTAATAACAGTTTGAATAAAAGGGATTAATGATCATTTTCAAAAAACATTTAGCAGAGTTGTGAAAAGAGAATTTGAATGGGGTCTAGAAGGGGCGTGGAATTGAATGTTTCATAGTTTCATTTATTACTCACAATTGAAAATTGGCTAGGGGGTTGACATCAACACTAAAATTAAAAAAATAAAAAATAAAAAATGTGCCACATTTTGTTAAGTAATTGATGATGAAGACATTACAGTGTGTACATTGATGAGTGTAACATCTGCCAAACCCCACCCCATGAAAACCCCTATAAAACACTCATCTCCCTCAATCTAAATTATATGCAAAACTAGTCATCATCATTAATCACCATTAATTAACATGTCACTCACCAACATTGTGTCTTCTCATTACCCAATCTCTCCTTCATTCTGCAATCCAAGATTGTCTGCCACATCCTCTTCCTTCAACTGCTCATCTCCCTTGGTTAAAGATAAACCTTCCTTGATATCATGTGTGATGGTTCCGACAAGAAAATCAGAGATTCTAACACTCATAGATCAGACAGAAGAATCGTGTCACAGCACTGGGAAATTTGGCAGGTTTGGTGGAGTGTTTGTTCCAGAAACACTGGTGAGTTGCCTCAGCAAACTCGTGGCTGAGTTCAATCTGGTCCTGCGTGATCAACACTTTCAGGTTCAGTTCATCTCTCTTTTTCTCTCTGCAGCCATTATGCATGGTTTAGATTATAAAGAAGAAAAAGTTAATGACTGTTGCTACAGGATGAGCTTTCGACTGCGATGAGAGACTATGTAGGGCGGGAAACCCCTCTGTATTACGCGGAGAGGCTGACGGAATATTACAAGAACCACGAGGGTGAAGGCCCCGAGATTTACTTGAAGAGAGAGGACCTCAACCACACCGGAGCTCATAAAATCAACAACGCCTTCGCTCAGGCCATGCTGGCCAAGCGCATGGGCCGCAAGAGCGTGGTTGCGGCCACAGGCGCCGGCCAGCATGGCGTTGCGACGGCGGCTGTTTGTGCCAAGCTTTCCTTGGAGTGTACAGTATTCATGGGCAAGGTGGACATGGAGAGACAGGCGTCCAACGTCCTCCTAATGAAGCATCTTGGTGCTAAGGTGAAAATCTATAACTAAGATATTGTGATTTGTTTGTTTCTTATTTTATATACCTCTATATTTTATACACTCCATAATACTCAATTCATTTAATATACGTAGGTGGAAGCTGTGGATGGCACATTCAAGGACGCCACGTCGGAAGCAATCCGGGGGTGGGTGGGAGACTTGAAGACGAGGTACTACTTGGCCGGGACGGCGGTGGGGCCTCACCCGTGCCCGAGCATGGTCCGGGAGTTCCAATCCGTGATCGGAAAAGAGACGAGGAAACAGGCGATGGAGAAGTGGGGCGGGAAGCCGGATGTTCTGGTGGCCTGTGTTGGGAGTGGATCTAATGCACTGGGGATATTTCATGAATTCGTGAGAGATGAAGACGTGAGGTTGATCGGAGTAGAAGCTGGTGGGACGGGACTAGAAGGTGGAAGGCATTCCGCAACTCTGGCTAAAGGGGAGGTGGGCGTGTACCATGGAGCCATGAGTTACTTGCTGCAGGATGATGAGGGCCAAATCATAGGACCACATTCAATAGGTGTTGGGTGAGTGGTCCTCTCTAGTTTCATTCAGGTGAAAATCATCTTATCCTACAAATGTGGCTCATTATGAGTTGGTCTGACCTACAGGCTAGAGTACCCAGGGGTCAGCCCAGAGCTGAGCTTTCTAAGAGACATCGGCCGAGCAGAGTTCCAGGCTGTCACAGACGACGAAGCTCTTGATGGTATAATACGATACTGAACCATCTTCAACTCTCGGTTATGAATACTCGACTAATAATTGTTTCCCATTGCAGCGTACTCGCTCCTGTGCCGATTAGAAGGCATATTCCCAGCACTAGAGGCAGCTCACGCGTTCGCATATCTAGGAAAGCTTTGTCCTACCTTGCCCAACGGCACCAAAGTCGTGGTTAACTGCAGTGGCCGGGGCGACAAGGATGCAGCCATAGTATTCAAGTATCAACAGGAGAAAAATACTACTACCCTATGAATCACAATAGAGTAATAGATAAATAGATAGATACCAGTGTTCAAGTACAAGCATATGAGTCACAATAGAGTAATGTATGAATTAGGATGAGCAAACATAATGCATTGGGTAAATACTTGGTAACCAAAAGATTCAGAGTGGTTACCCAAATCTTTGATTAATTGGCCTGATTACATAGCAAAACTCAAATGTATCAGCTTCCTGATCCAACCATGACCATGAAGCATTTAACTTGTCATAAACATGCAAAACAGAACTCGACTGCTTCAACAGAGTACCCAACAGGCAATACCAAACTATTACACATTGCCAAGATGAAGATAACAAATGAGTTTGAACTAGAAAGGATGCCAAAATTTGGGCGGAAAACCCCAAACAAACCAGAACCTGCAGGCAAGAAGCAAATTGCAGGAATTGATGAATTGCCAATTTCAACTAAGAGGACATAATTCATTAGACAAAGATACAGATCACATTAAAAAAATCTCTCTACTCTCAATCACAAAATAAGCCCAAAACATCAGCAAGCATGTGCTGGAAAATACTTGTTCCATCCAGCAGTTACAACACACATACTTAAATGTTGTAGACAGAAAACAAATTTCACCATGTATATACAACCTCGCCTCATCCGAGCAACTATGTCCCTGCAGTGGGTAATGCTGCCATAAACGAGTTGTAAGATGATTCCAGGTCGAAATGCAGCTGCCGAGCCTGCTGCTCAGTGAGCTCATCAGCAGCGCCCATTTTGGAGAGCCTAGCAATCCAGTCTCTCATCTTCGTCTTCCCCTCAAAATCAGGTGGCAATATTGACAACTTATTGAGAGAAGCTGACAAATCAGACAACAATGGGTGAACCTGATCAACAGCAACCATGTTAAGTTTCAAAGAATCCATAGCAGTAATAAAATTCTGGACGCATTCAGCCACAATGGCAGCTGATGTGGTATTCGACATGGACGCAGCAGCCCTGTGCTCGACGGTGGCGGGAACCCCAGACGTTACAAGGCGGTTAATAGCAGCCGGACAATCCATCTTATAGGTGTCGTGAAATCGTTCAATACTGGGAACAATGTCTTTCAATGTGGAAGACAGAGTTTTGAATTGGGCAATCAACTTTTGGCATTCGGTCTCGTATTCTACCGGAGAGATTATGTCCCGAACATAGGCTTTCTCGAGCTTCTCTGTTGCTTTGATGATAGCAAAGAGCTCAGCAAAATTATCATACATCTCTCTTTCGCGCTTGTCATTCCATAGTTTAACCTCCATTTATTAAAACAGCCTAATATACAAGTATGGGATTGGAGAAGAGCACGGGACACGCGCAAAGAGAACTAAGCTCTGGTCACTGCACAAATTCAAAGCACCAAACAACTATCAAACCCTAATGTTAAAGAGAATTCGCAATCAGCCATAGAAACTAAATAAAAACAGATTTCAGCAAACAACATGCATTATTAACACTAAAGCAGCGATCATAAACCACCAGATCCCAACTGAAATTAAACCTAGCAACTCTCTTAGTATCAAATTAACCATAAGAAAAAGCAGATCAGAACCCTAAATTCACCAAATGAAACGAGAATTACAAATTGAAGATTAATAACAATCACAGGAGATTGCAGAATATACGAAAAGGCAATTATTCAAAACACATGGATAGAATTAGAAAATCGGATGAAATCATACCTCAGAACAGCAAGAACATAGCGAGGAGCAGAAATCGAAATGAATAAAAGGGAAGAAAGAGGAGGAGAATATGTAGAGAGAGAAGGAAGCACTTACGGAGAAAGAAGACGCGCTTTGAATGATGGGAAGAGTGTTGCAGAGGAGAGGAGAGCAGGTTGTGTGTGCCAGTCTGAGATTGCGTGTGGGGTTTACTCCAAAATAATAATTTACTAATTTATTATTCACTCTCTTCCGTGCTTTTCTTCTCCTTCTTTTTATTTCTAATATGAAGTAATATATTCAATCCTCCTTTTATTTTCTTCAAATTTATTTCATTCTTAAGAGAGGAACTAGGATACAATTGGGTATAATCGATACACCATTTTTTCTTAATTAATTCATGTTCTTTTCATTAATGTTGTTTTTTATTTTATTTTTAAATTTATTTTATTTAAATGACTATTATACCCTAAACCCTAAACTCTTGGGATAAATTATATCCTAAACCATAAGAGTAAAATTACAATTATACCCTAAACCCTATGGATAAATTATACCCTAAACCACAAGGGTAAAATTACAATTATAACCTAAACCCTAAACCCTAGGGGATAAATTATACCCTAAACCACAAGAGTAAAATTACAATTATACACTAAACCCTAGGGGATAAATTATACCCTAAACGACAATGGTAAAATTACAATTATACCCTAAACCACAAGGGTAAAATTGCAATTATATCCCTAAAATTAAATAAATAAATAAATAAATAACGCAACAGTTTAAAAAAAAAAGGAAAACACACACTGAAGGTGAAAGAAGGAGGTTGTACCTGGGGTTGTACCAAAATGGAGGTTGTATCCAAGTCTTTGTCTATTTTAAAAGATAAAAAAAAAAAGACAAAGTCTCTTGTGAGACGGGTCGATCCATCACTAAAGTATGTTTATTGTATTGTATAGATGAAGTATGTTTAAAGTATGATTTTGATATGTTATGATATGATTTATTATAACATACTTTAATTATAAATAATCATACTTTTTTGTATAACAAGCATACTTTAGTGATGGGTCGACCCGTCTCACACTCGTCTCACAAATAACTCGTCTCACAAGAGGGTCTCTAAAAAAACTATTTGACATAAATAAGTACTCAGTTTATAGCTTCCTCTTTTTTTTTTTTGAATTTTATCAATTCATTGCCTGAAAAATAGGTAAATTATCAATTTGGGACCTGAATTATTTTTTCTATCAATATGGGGCCTGAAATATGTAAAACTATCAATTCAGAACCTAAATTTATCAAATATTATATTCTATTTTATTAATTTAGGGCCTAAATTCACGTCCTGAATTGATAGTTATACATATTTCAGATCCCAAATTGATAGAAAAAATAATTCAAGCTCCAAATTGATAATTTATCCATTTTTCAGACCTTGAATTTATAAAATTTCTTATTTTTATTAATTAAAAAAAAACACGCAAGATTTTCCTAACAATAATAATGCTACATTAAACTTGAATATTGGGTACACCGAGTATACACTAACACTGGAGTCCGCCTGAAATTTTAATATAGTATCCCCTACGTCTTAAATTAAATTTCATATCCTATATTCTGGTAAAAGTTTGTATTGCATCGTGTCACATAATAATAATTTTCTTAATTTCTGTGTTTATTTGAAAACAAGAGAGAAGATAAATCTCCAAAAACTCCCCACTCCCATAACAAATGTTAGACCATCCCGAGAATAATCAACAAATGGTAAATCTCGCATAAACCATCTCCGTACACAATTTTATATTTTTAAATAAGTTATTATTTTAGCATTATCATTTTTTACTAAAGAAATTATCATTTTTTATACATCTTATATAAGTTTTTATATGAAACAGTCTCACATCATTATTTGCTCAACAAAAATATCACGGCAAAAACTTGTGTGCGCCCGCCTTTAGAATTTTATATTAAATTGTATACGCTTTAGTATAATGATGTGTACCCTTTATTTTCTGAAGAAAAATAAAAAATATTAATGAAAAGTGTATACCATTTAGAACAAAATGGTGTACCATTATTAATTAAAGTGTATAACTCTTTAGAACAAAATAATGTATCATTATCCATAATACTAAATTCTAAAGGTTTACGATGTGCCGGCGTACCCAAGCCTCACTCAAATATCACCCCGACAAATTATTTATATTAACTTTTAATTTTTAATGATAAGTTTCACTCTTTAAATTCAAAGGGTCAAATAACTTTTTAAAAAATTAAATGCATTAAATATTCATTATTTCTAGTATTTTTTTTTAAGAAATAATATTGGATGAAGAGTCTAATTAATTTTAGATTGCATCAATAATCAAAACAAAAATAAATAGAAAACATGTGTAATCAATTAGTATTAGGAATAGAAAAAATACAAATTAAATATAAAGAATATTAATCTTTAAATTAAAATTTCTCTCTATTTCATGAAAACTTTCTTTAAATTTTAAAGATGATTTTGAGGTTACTCTTACACGTTTGCTTTTAAGGTAGAGTTAATATATATTTCAATTATCTAATTTTTGTTGAATTCAATTTTTAATTTTTAATTTTTTTAATCTTAATCATTTTGAATCAGATTCGGTCTTTTAATTTTTTATTATTATTATTTAAATAACTAAAACTTAAAAAGTTATAAGTTATAGAAAAAAAATTAAAAAAAATAATAATAAAAGACCAAAATTAAATTTAAATTACATAATCAAAATTGAGATTTTCATTTTTAAAGGTTTAAAATGGTATGAACACCTCAACAAACATAACCTACTCAATGGATGTGATACATTAGTTTTTGTGTGATGGTAGAGGAGCCGTTGATACTTGATAGTACAATTAATAAGAGTTGGTAGTACAGAGTCAAAGCAATAAGATTCATATTCATTCCAATTTCTAATGCATTTTCCCCCAAATTATTCATCCAACTGATTGCGGATTTGGGCAAGAGATATGGAGTGGTGTGTGTCGATGCCCAAAATTGAATTACATGCTCATCTCAATGGTTCCATTAGAGACTCCACTTTAATGTACCCCTCCCTCTCTCACTGTTCGATTTTTATCTGTTGAAATTCTGTTAAATTACTGTTGAATTGCGAATTGTACTGCCATTGTTCTTATCGGGAGAAATGTGTGCAGGGAACTTGCCAGAGAATTGGGTGACAAGGGGGTTATCGTTTTCAACGATGTGCAGCATGTGATACTGAAAAGTATGGCGTTTTTTTTTTTTTTACCCATTTAGTTTCGAAACCTACGTGTGGTATAGTGTATTAATTATGAAGTTCTTCATTGAACGTGCTGTTGTCTCTTTTGTTATTTACATCTCCTTAGTCAACGTTGAAGTTTGGGTTATTAATTTTTACTTTACTTCCCTTAGACTTTCTTTACTTGAAGTTCATTGTGTTGAATTTGTAAGAATCACTCAATAATTTGTTCAAACTGTGAAAGAAGGATCAAATCTATATTTATCCAAAACTTTCTGTGGATTGAAGTGTGATTTAAGGTCCAATAACTAATCCTGCCATCCAGACCTTACTGGTTTTATAGCGGCTTATGGTCTTCAATTTGTTCGGTTTGCCCATAAATGTGTGCATTACGCGATGTATTGATTTTGAGCTTAGATGCTGTACTGGAAGTGATGAACACTGTGTCCGTGCAGGTGATCGTGCTCTCAGTGAAGTGTTCAAGTTGTTTGATTTGATTCATATTCTTACAACGGACCACAAAACTGTTACTAGGATTACCAAAGAGGTGTGGTTTCAATCATTTGATTTGGTTGCTATCTGGTATCCTGCACATCCAGAACTCTGATTTGTTATTCATTCTCATGTACAATAGGTTTTAGAGGATTTTGCTGCTGATAATGTTGTTTACTTGGAATTAAGAACTACTCCCAAGGTATATTTTCATTGCTGGATCACCATTATTTTTGATGAAGTGATTATGCATTTTACAAGAGGGAGTAAGATAGCTTTGTAAATGTGGAGGGAATTATGAGTGTTTTCTTGCAGATTTTGGTAGGCAAGTCTTTGTCGCTGATAGTTTGATCTTGAGCTGTTTTCTTTTTCCTCATTAATGACTTCTTATACTTCCAAATACAGAAGAATGATTCTAAAGGGATGAGCAAGCGCTCTTACATGGAAGCAGTTCTTCAGGGCATTAGATCTGTCAAATCGGTTGAGATAGACATTTCTGACAAACATAAGCTGAGCACAGATTCACATTCTGTCAATGTATTATGCAATGGAGCAAGAAAAAGGATATATGTGAGGCTACTTCTAAGTATTGACCGTCGTGAGACGGCAGAATCTGCAATGGAAACTGTAAGTTCATAAAATGTGACCAAAAAAAAAAAAGCATCATTCATAAATTGTTCAAAATTTCAGGCTTTTGGATTTACTATCTGCTTTTTAAAAGGTGGAGCTTGCTTTGGAATTGAAAGATTTTGGAGTTGTGGGCATTGATCTGTCTGGGAACCCGACTGTTGGTGAATGGTACTTTATTCTACCTCTTCAGACATGGTGTTCACCTGTTCGCATAGAGACAATGAGTTTCTGATTCTTCATTGTTTTAGGCTGACATACTTACCAGCTTTAGAGTATGCTAAAAAACAGGGACTCGAAATTACCCTACACTGTGGCGAGGTGCATTTGAGCTGTTTCTTTAGTTATGTCTTTTTACCTTGATATCATCACTGCTATTACTCAGAGCGATTTATTCTGCAACTTAGTGATTATAGGTGCCCAATGCGGCTGAAATCCACGCGATGCTGAAGTTTCTTCCCGGGCGTATTGGCCATGCTTGTTGCTTTGAAGATGAAGAGTGGAAACTTCTTAAAATGCTCAGGATTCCGGTTTGTGTTTGATATCTATACATCATTAATCTTCTTATACCCTCTTCTTTCAGTTATCTAAAATGTGCTTGCGTAATACTACTTTTGTTTGACGTATCTATACATCATTAATCTTCTTATACCCTTTTCTTAAAGTTATCTAAAATGGGCTTGTGTAATACTACTTGATTATATACGCATAGCAATATATGTTATACCATACTATGATTTTTATTCAACAACTACTCTTTCAATGAACATAGAATTTGCCAGTGCCTGTGGTGTAATATGCTTGGGTTTTGCGAACAATTACCGACTGCCCATTATTCTATCAGGTGGAGATCTGTTTGACATCCAACATTAGAACTGAAACAATAGCTTCAGCAGATGTTCACCATTTTGGTCAGTTTCCGTTACTCATTCAATGAATCTAGTATTTAATAATTAATAGTTATAAATCCCATATAGATGGCAGTGTGAATGAAGCTGTCTCTTTTATTATCTCAAAAAGAAGAAACTATCTCCATAAACATTTACTAACAGCATTTTTCTGCCTGCAGCTGATTTATACAAATCAAACCATCCTTTGATTTTGTGCACAGATGATTGCGGGGTTTTCTCCACAAGTCTATCTGCTGAATATGCCCTTGCCTCGGCTGCATTTGGTAGGTGCAGTGTTTTCTGCAAATGTTGGATTATGAATCTAATTACTGATTATTGATATGCTTCAATTACAAAGCATCATGACTGTTTTTTTCTCTTCTGATAACAAGGCCTTGGAAAGACAGAATTGTTTCAGCTATCGCAGAAAGCCATTGAGTTTATATTTGCATGTGATAGAGTAAAAGGAGAACTGAAGATGATATTTGCTACAGCTCTTGAGAAACTCGATTCATAACAAGAGGAGGCGTTCGAGTGAATTTGTGTAGGAATATATCAATCTGACATGATCTTTGATAGTCTGAATTCCATATTGCTTCCTTTTCAAACAAAAAAACGACTATTGTTCTTGTTTAGTTTTAGATTTTGCAACAGGGACTTTGTAGAAACCTAATGTATGCACTCTTCTTGATTGATTATTGGCGTACCTTGTTCTAGCCAAAGAAACAATTAGTATATATATAAAAAAAAAAAAGAATTGAGACTATCAAGAAGAGATTACATGTTATGTTTGTTTTTTTGGAATTCAAATGAGATTACGTTTCGCAAACTTTGTAGATCATCCCTATTATACATTTGTAGAAACTTGACTACACAAATTCATATTCTAATGTTGATTTGAAGTGACCATGTGTCCCGTGGAACGGTGGAACTGGTCTTACCTACGACCTAATTCCCTTTTTTTCTTTTTTTTATGTTTTTTTTATTTATTATAACTTTAATAATATATAATGTTTTGCTACAGTAGTCTATAACTTATAATGCCCCCATTTTATGAAACTATATGGTTTATGACATTTTATACTCCTATAATTTAATCTTATTATTAGAATTTAAGACTAATTCTAAGGGTTTATATGTAACTTCAACATTGTAGTTCATGTAATATTAGACGTTTGAGATTCATAGTGCATTTTGTCTTTAGGGTTTAATACTATTTATTTTTAGGTTTAGCTTTAATTTTAAGAGTATTTCATCTCAATATTAGCGTAAAATATCGTATGCATAAAATATCTAGATGAGTGTGTATAAAATATCACGATGGATTGTAGGAATTTGAATTAGCGGAAATATTGAACTAATTGTATCCATCAATAGTTGAACATCAGTTCAAGCAAATACTTCACATATTAGCATTGCATTAGAGAGGATGAGAATAATATGAGCAGTTCTTGGCAGCATTCTGGATCAAGGTTGGGTGGAAACATTTAGGAGTCATATTTTTAACTTTTAAGATTTCATAATTATTTCTTTATTAATTAATAAATATTTGCATTAAGTACTATTTTACCGTTACAAAATAAATAAGGAAAGAAAATTAAAAGAAACATGTGAAAAGGAACGGGCCATTTACGTTAACCGCGTAGAACATATATTTATTTCTACAATCGTAATTAATTTTAAGAAATGGGTATTTCGACCCGTTGCTAGTTCACCGCCAATACTTAACCCAACTAATCAACCCAAGAAACGCAGGCTACAATTGCATGGAATGCTGATCGCGCTCGATCAAATTTCTTGAATCTATATACTCTATGCGTAATTTTCTGCGTCAATTCAAAAAAATTCGTAATCTCCACACCGCCATCACTCTCTCACTCACAAATTCGATAATTTATGTTTGTCTCTATTGCTCAACTATTGTATTGGTACAGATCTTGATATATTCCAACAGCGTATTTTCCAATCTTTGGATTTATCGATTGCGGAATCGCTTAATCCGCATTTTTGAATCAAGTTTTGCCGGATCGCGGGCGTATCAATCTCAACCCAGGAATCATTGAGGGAATAAATTTATGATCTGAATTCGGCATCAATGTCGTGGGGGCTTGGTTGGAAGCGCCCAACGGAAGTCTTCCACCTGACGTTGAGTTACGGTTCGGACGCCGACACCCTCGATGACGTCACCCCGACGTCATCGCGGTCGTCTTCTGCCGCCTCCCCGTTCTCAAGTTCATCCCCCACGTCTCAGGACGCCGCCATCACCACCAGCAATCAAGAACATTTAGGGTTTAGAATTGACCTCGATTGGAACGCCGGCGATGACGAGGATCAGGCCGCGTTGAAGTTGCAGTCGCAGGTTATGGTCGCCTTGCCCACGCCGCAGG
Organism: Pogostemon cablin; assembly: GCA_023678885.1. Classification (NCBI taxonomy): domain Eukaryota; kingdom Viridiplantae; phylum Streptophyta; class Magnoliopsida; order Lamiales; family Lamiaceae; genus Pogostemon; species Pogostemon cablin. Next base: position 5,709,023 of record CM042958.1, read on the forward strand.
ATGTCGTAGAAATTGAACTGACGGAAAGAGAAGAAAACGGGCAGGAGGCTAATCTGGAGAGTAATGAAGTGGAGGGTAGACAGGTGGGGTTGGCGATGAGAGTGGTCAAGAGGAGGGAACCATTGAAGGGGGTTTTGATGTGGAAAGTGGGGGGGTCTGGGCAACAGAATGATGGGGGGATGGGGGTTTTGATGAAACTGATGAGGTCTAATTTTGCCAATGGAGTTGCAGATGGTGTGGCTGTAGGCTCTGGTTGTGCCGATCATTGGCGGAATGTTTCTGTTATTAGCCTATGTGGTCTTGGATTGAATGTGAGCCCTATTTTCGTCTTAGAAATTTACTATGTTTATTATTTCTACTTTATGAGCCATACATGCGATACACCTTAATACAGGGTTTAATTGAGGATTTGAACACATTGGTAAATTTAGAGGAATAGTGTGATGGTCAACTTTCATTCTTTTTCTTTGATGTGAAAGTTATGTCTTCTGTATCTCTTATCCTAGTGAGCACCTTTTTCCAGTTACTATTTCTGTGGTTGATGATTTGATTACTTTTGGAACTGCTGATTTTTGTGTCACTGTATTCCGAAGTCTTTATATGGGCATCTTGCAACATTTGAGAATTATGGTTCTTGCATTGCTTATATTTTGATACCTATACAACTCCTTTGGTTTGTAACTAGTCTTACTGTCTTTATGATCCAAGCTCATTATGTGTGGATATTGAACCTTTAATACGTTTCTTCATTACTAGTTGGAGATTTGCAGGTTTGCATCTCTTTGTAGCTTTTCTAAGTTATGAATGATTAAACTGACTGACTTATGAATGTTCTCTTTCGATTATTTTTGTCAAGCAAGTAGAGTGTCCACTCAGGAGTGCTTCCACTATGGTGATGTATGTATTTATTTGTTTCTTTGCTGTACACAGGCGTTGCCAATCGAGATAACCCGCCTTCCTCTTCTTGAGAAACTATACCTTGATAATAATAAGTTGTCGGTTTTGCCACCTGAGCTTGGTGAGCTGAGAAACCTAAAAGTTCTTGCAGTAGACTATAACATGCTTGTTTCCGTACCTGGTAAGATTCGGATGCTTTCTTGCTGTTCCTCACTTACTCATGAGTGGTTTAAAATTTTGTTTATATCTGATTCTACATCTATATGAAGAAAAATAATTACATTGAGATTTGAGTCTGGGACAGTGTTTAATCAAGCTATGCTCCTGATTCCTTTCTAATAATTCATTGGATTTGCAAACAGTTGAATTAAGACAGTGCACTAGTCTTATCGAATTGTCCCTGGAACACAACAAGCTGGTCCGTCCTCTTCTTGATTTCAGGTCATTCAATTTTCGTCATAGCTTTATTTGCTGTAAAATCTATCAATATTTTTCGAAGTGACAGAGATATTATTCCGAAGCTTAATAATTCTCTTCAGCTTGTTGACAGGGCTATGGCAGAGTTACGTGTATTAAGACTATTTGGCAATCCCCTTGAATTTCTTCCTGATATATTGGCATTGAATGAACTTCACCACTTGTCTCTTGCCAATATTCGAATTGTGGCGGATGAAAATTTGGTATCAGTTAATGTACAGATTGAGGTGTTTGACAATGAACTCTTCCTGTGGTTAGTATGCGGCCTGTGTATTTAAGCCATTTAAGTTAAATTATGCCTTCTTTTTTGTTCTTTATTCAGATGGAGAATAGTTCTTATTTTGGTGCATCTCGCCATAAATTGAGTGCCTTCTTCGCTCTCATATTCCGATTTTCTTCTTGCCATCACCCTTTGCTGGCATCTGCCCTTGCAAAGATAATGCAAGATGAAGGAAACCGTGTTGTTGTTGGGAAGGATGAGAATGCAGTTCGGCAACTAATAAGTATGATAAGCAGTGAAAACCAGCATGTGGTATGCCTCACTTTATAAATTAATTTTTGACATGTATTTTTTAAATTTTCTTGACTTATATTTTAAGCCTTTTCTCAGGTTGAACAAGCTTGCTCTGCATTATCTGCACTTGCTTCAGATGGTTCAGTGGCAATGCAACTAATGAAATCTGACATCATGCAACCTATTGAGAGAGTACTTAAATCTACAAGGTCAAAAGAAGTTATATCTGTCTTGCAAGTTGTTGTCAAGTTGGCTTTTACATCCGATAATGTAGCTCAAAAATTGTTGACCAAAGATATATTGAAGTCATTGAAGTTATTGTGCGCGCACAAGAATCCAGAGGCAAGCTTCATTGCATATTTCTTTTATTTACCAACACCATCATTTTTATCTTGTCTGTTATCAAAGAAGCTTTGTCCTTATGTAGGTCCAAAGATTAGCTTTATGTGCTGTAGGAAATTTTGCTTTCTGTTTGGAAAACCGTCGTGCGTTGGTAACATCAGAAAGTCTTCGAGAACTTCTTTTGCGGTTGACAGCAGCACCTGATTCACGTGTCTGTAAAGCTGCGGCCCGTGCTCTGGCAATATTAGGTGAGTTTTTGCACAAATTATCTAATTATTTGGCATGCAATGAGGATACAATCTCACATGGCTCATATATGCCATTTTAGGGGAGAATGAGATTCTTCGTCGTGCAATTAAAGGAAGGCAGGTCCCTAAGCGAGGATTGCGCATACTTGCAATGGATGGTGGTGGGATGAAAGGATTGGGAACTGTGAAAATTCTTAAAGAAATTGAGAATGGCACTGGTAAACAGATCCATGAGCTATTTGACCTTATTTGTGGAACATCCACTGGTGGTATGCTTGCTGTTGCACTTGGAGTAAAAATGATGTCTTTGGAGAAGTGTGAAGAAATATACAAAGAACTTGGTAGGTTTTCTCCTTCCACGAACCTCCTTGAATTTCTGATATGTCTTTATCATTATTATTTTCACTTTTCCATATTACTTTCTATAACATTTTATTAGGGAAACTTGTGTTTGCTGAACCTGTTCCAAAGGAAAATGAAGCAGCAACATGGAGAGAAAAGTTGGATCAACTCTACAAGAGCTCATCACAGAGTTTCCGTGTGGTTGTTCATGGATCTAAGGTATGTGGTAGTGCTCTCTTGTTTACATTTCATTGGTCTACGCAGGTTATCTCCATATTTAGAATAGCTGTAAAAAATGTTGGTGTAACTACCTCGCAAAGACGTCCTTTTTACTCAAGGTGCTGGTTCCAATTAAAGCACACTTCAGTCCAAAACTAAATGCATTGGTATTGGAAAACTCAGGATATTCCTATGATTGACCGAAAAAATATTTTTTCTCCTTCTTTTCTTAAAAAAATTGCAATGGAAAATAACATTCGGTAAGAGATGATTAATTGATCTCTTTTTCTTCTTAAAGTACTAAATTATGAATTTATTTTTCCTATGACTTTTTAGCATTTTACGGGCCCATTTATTTAACAAATTAAACTCAACCCTATTTAACATAATAATATGAGGGTTTTTATCCAAGTATGCCTTAAGGTTCAGGTTTGGCCTTGGGTACTCTGAGGCCTACCAGTATAGGGCCTTAATCTCGCCTGGGAATGCTGAGCACATCTTTAACTGCTATGCCTTGTAGTTATTTTATCTTAACTGAAAAGTACAATGATGTGAAGTTTTTGAGAGGGAATTCTCTTTTTCGTTTTCATCCGCTTCATCTCTCGCATTGCCTCTTATGGAAATTTATCTTAAGAAACAATTAATTTCTCATGATGCGTGTTAAGCTGCTGCTTCTTCCAGCACAGTGCGGATCAGTTTGAGAAGCTGTTGAAGGAGATGTGTGCTGATGATGATGATGGTGATCTCCTGATAGAATCAGCTGTTAAAAAAATCCCTAAAGTTTTTGTTGTATCAACTCTGGTTAGCGTTGCACCAGCTCAACCATTTATATTTCGAAATTACCAGGTTTGATGCATTTTATTTAACTCTGTTAAGAGTGTTAGGTAGTTCTCACTGTCATCACTTTTACTGAATTTTTTTTTTTACTTTGTTCTGACCTAATAACTGGAAGTGCAGTACCCTGCTGGTACACCAGAGATTTCTTCTGTAGTTACTGAAAACTTAACAAATGGTGGACAAGGAGTAGAAACCACTGGAGCTCAGATTGGAAATAAGCGTCATGCTTTTATTGGAAGTTGTAAGCACCATATATGGCAATCTATACGAGCATCATCTGCAGCTCCTTATTATTTAGATGATTACTCTGATGGTAATTCTCTGGTGCTCGCAGTGTAATATCTTTCTTGACTTTTTATCTTTGTCATAGATGAATCTCACATGAACTTTACCTTATCTCTCTTTCTGATTTAATTGTTATAGGTGTATATCGCTGGCAAGATGGGGCTATTGTAGCAAACAATCCTACTATTTTCGCCATACGAGAGGCACAACTGTTGTGGCCTGATTCCAAAGTTGATTGCTTAGTTTCAATTGGTTGTGGGTCTGTTCCAACGAAGGTACCAATGGACTTTTATTGTGTTTGAATCCTTTTATTTTTCCACTTAATTTTAATTATTTATTTGCTGTTCTTTATGTGACATTTCTCTTACTATTGCCCGATATAATTAATAGGATTGGCCTTCTAATTTTATATATGAGCAAGTAGGTTAGATATTGAAGTCTGGTTGATCTTGGATACTAGCGTTAAAGAGCTGTTATACATCAGGACTGTCCAAAGATTATGCATTAGCTTAATCACATTTCCCCATTATCTATGTTGCCCCTTCGTCTCCTGTCTGGTTGCCTATTACCACCAATAATAAAAAATAAAAAAACCAGCCCAGAAATCCACTCGATACAAAATATTCGAATCAAACTAAGCAACCGAGGATGGGCTTTTACTCCATTGCTTGCTGCTGCCTTCTATGGTAAACCATCGATCAATCAACTGCCTTGCTTTCTCTGACCGTGTTCACTTCACCCAATTATTGCAGCACTATTAAGAATTATCTCATACTTCCATTATATCAGATGTACAATACATTGACTCTTTTTGTTTTCTTAAAAATGAAATCATGCGTAATGTCATGGATGGTATTTATATGCAGGAATAGTGCAAAACTAGTGTATTCAATCTTTTGAATGAGACGTGAGAAGTTAGATAGCCAGTTTGTAGTATAGTAGAATTTAAAGACTAGTTTTCAGCCATGCTGATGATAAAGAATTTTCAGCTTTACTTGAGACACTTATAATATATGGAGGGTTTTTTTTCCTTGTACAGATGTATTACATATTAGACTCTAATTTGGTTATAATACAATCTGTTGCGATGCAAAGGACTAGAATAAGATGGAATTAAATTCAGTTGCGCTTTGCCACAGCTTTTGTAACATAACCCTGTGAAATCATCTGTTACCACGTTTGTTTTAAATTAACCAATCTATGTGCTGCCGTGCTTCTCTTTTTTTAATTCAGTAATTCTTAAAATTTGGTTTTCTTCACAATCATCTTGATGGTCCGACCCTGAAGTTATATAAAGTATAGACTGCTATGAGATTCAATTGGGAGGGTATTATATGATCATTCAAACTGATAATCAGCTTCAAGTATTTCCAAGTAAATGATTGGCATTTATTTTATTCAAGTTCTATAACTGGTAACACTGACTTATGGAAATTGTGCAATGCATGTGCAGTATGGCTTGCAACTAATAAATTCTAATCTCTTTTCATTTTGGTTATCTTTCAGGAAATGGAATAATGTTTTCGTTGTGTGTGGTGCAGTTATTAATATTTTAGTGCAAGTGCGTTCTGTACTATTCTTTGCTTAATTTCTCTGTTTCTCCACTCTGCTAGATTCGCAAGGGTGGTTGGCGTTATTTGGACACTGGGCAGGTGTTGATTGAAAGTGCTTGCTCTGTTGACCGTGTGGAGGAAGCTTTAAGTACATTACTTCCAATGCTTCCAGATGTTCACTATTATCGGTTTAATCCAGGTGAAGTACTTGATATTTTTTATAGCTTTCAGGAAGTGTGCAAGATTCAAGTGTTAAGGAGCAAGTTTAATCCCCCACACAACCAAAATAGAAATACCCAAAATAAATACTAGTATCTGATAAGAGTGTTAAAAAGTGAGCTACTCTATTCTTTGAAAGTGAGCATTATGTTTTTGATAAATTAGCCAGTTTTTAGCATAAATCTTTCACACTATTTGCGAAGTATGGATAATATTGTGTAGCCTTCATTTTCATTAATGTATTCAGGTATTAATAGACGTACCTATAAAGAAAGAGTTAATGATATTTGTGGTTGAAAGTGAGGGAAGCGCCCTGCTTCAAATCTCTGAGGAAGCTTGCCTATCTCACTGTATTTGATTGCTTGTACAGTGGATGAACGTTGTGATATGGAACTGGATGAAACTGATCCTGCTGTCTGGTCAAAGTTAGAGGGTGCTACACAAGAGTACATTCAAAATAATTCAATTACATTCAAGTCTCTAGCTGAAAGATTGCTCGAGAGCACGCATGATGAGAAACTTTCAGATGGCACAAAGCCTCAGCATGTTTTCAGAGCAAAGGGTACTAAAAATTCTATTTTTAACTCTCTAGCCATCCTTTATTGTTTCCTTAAGGTTCTGTTTCTTTTCCAGAATTAATGGTAGAGCTGTATTATTATCTCTGACAGTGTCTAATGAGAATAGTGCCTCTTTGGGCTGGAGACGTGGTGTACTTCTCGTGGAGTCTTCCAATAGTCCCGACTCTGGTAGAGTATTTCCCCATGCTCGTGCACTTGAGGCATTCTGTGCTAATAATGGGATAAGATTATCAAATGCTAATGGGGCATCTGGGACCATTAAGGCAGCTCCAGGGTCTGCACTTCCAACTCCTTTTACATCGCCTTTGTTTACTGGAAGCTTCTCATCGAGTCCCCTGATTTACAGCCCTGACCTTGGGCCCCAGCGGGTTGGTAGAATTGATTTAGTCCCACCTTTGAATTTGGATGGACTGCATTCTGCAAAATCAGCAGCTTCCCCCCCAGAATCCCCTCACAAGCGGAGACAGCTTGCTGGTCCTATTCTATCTTTGCATGAGAAAATTCAAAATTTCCCCCAAGTTGGGGTAGTTCATTTGGCTCTGCAAAATGATTCAAGAGGCTCCATCTTATGGTATACTTCAAACAATCCTTCTTATTTCAAGATCTCCACTTGATGCTTACATTCTGAAGTTTTTTTTTTTTTTGTCCTATAGTTGGCAGAATGATGTATTTGTAGTGGCGGAACCAGGAGAATTAGCAGAGAAGTTTCTGCAGAATGTCAAATACAGCTTGTTATCTATGATGAAGGGCAGGAGGAGGAATTATACATCATTGATCACCAATATTTCAACCGTTGCCGATCTTGTATCATGCAGGCCATATTTCCAAATTGGCGGTGTTGTCCACAGATATATAGGACGCCAGACTCAGGTGATCATCCACCCCTTCTCTGTACTGTTGAATTGTTAGACATGTGCCGTTAGGGTTTTGGGTGAAAAGTATTGATACATCGTTGTGATGTTTTGAAGGTTATGGAAGATGATCGAGAAATTGGTGCTTATATGTTCCGTAGAACCGTTCCTTCCATGCACTTGACTCCAGAAGATGTTCGTTGTATGGTATGTGCTAGGTTTTAGTTCAGAATTAGAATTGAGTTATAAGATTTAACTTGTAATGATGCTAGTGAGAAGATGGCAAGACAAAATTAAGATATTATTTACATGATTGTGCTGATTTATTCCAAACAAGTTCTCCAATCAATAAAATCTGATGAAAAGTCAAAATAAATTAAGCCTTAATGGGATTTATGGTCAGTTGGTTGATTATCTAGGAAGAACTTGCTGTAGTCAAATGATGAAGTTCTGATTTCAGTTTTTTAAAAGACCACTGCTGTGCTTATCAGTAATCAATAGAATTTGTAACTCATTATTGCATTGCCTTAAATTATGTATACTGGTGATGGCTCTTGGTATTTTCTCTATTATTAAGAAATCTCTCCTCAGCTATTTGACTACTACTGCCAGGAAGATGTTTGCTTTTCCATTTGGTTAATCTTGGACATTTTCTCATATTAAAGTTAAAAATAGTTCCCCATCCTTGGTATCTACTCTAGGTTGCTGTTTTCCTATATTTATATTGACCTTTTTTTTCTGTAGTTATTGGTTGAGGTTGACTTTTTTTTTTTCTTTAGTCATATTGGTTGATGCTGATTTATATATCTAGGTTGGATCTTGGAGGGACAGGATTATAATCTTCGCAGGGATATATGGACCTACTCAAGCCATGATCAAAGCATATCTAGATTCTGGTGCTAAGGCTGTTATCTGCCCTTCTACTGAGCCCGAGGAATTGCAGTTAACATCCTTCTACGGAGCAGGTGAATTTAGTAATTATGAGAACGGAAAATTTGAGATTGGAGAGGAAGGAGAAGATGAAGATACGGAACCATCGAGTCCAACAAGTGATTGGGAAGATAGCGATCATGATAAAAATGGAGAGCACTCGATGAGTTTCTGGGATGATGATGAGAAGGAACTGTCCCAATTTGTGAGCAAGCTGTACGACTCAGTGTTTCAGGGTGCAAGAGTCGATGTGGCTCTCAAGGATGCTCTTTCATCTCACAAGATCCTCAGGTATTCGTGCCACTTCCCAATCACTCTGTAGATACTTTTCCGTTGGAGTGGGTGCTGATCTGCGACATGCCGCTGAAACGTCGTCTGTCCGAGGTATCTACTTCCATCTTTCTGTAATATTCTGTACTCTATACATCACAATCATAAACTGTATGAATATATATTAGTAAAATTAAGATAGCGCCATGATAGAGGAATTACCAGAATAGAATTTTTGAGGCTGAGCATTTCTTAAATTACTATTTATTTGGAATATTTGGAATTTTAAAGCTGACCATGTTCTTAATTCTATCATAGTACATGACATAAGCTTTTGCCTAATTGATCAAGCGCCACTTGAGTCCGTCTAACGAATTGAGTTTCGTTTGACAGATAAAAAGTAATGATTGTTCCAAGTGTTTAACTTTAGTTCTTGAATTCCAATATTATATCTCCAGGGATTTAGTAACACTTTATTTTATACTACTAAAATTGAGTCTAATGTAGACATAACTAAATGTTCCACTTGAATTCTCATTTCAAATTAGAGCTTTGCGATATATCCATTAGACTATCTTAATTTATTTGATAATATTAGAACTTATTTTGAACCTTTTCTTTTCTTTTTTAAATAAAATTGGATATATGATGTTCTCTCACTGTAGCCCTGAAAAATGGAAGAGTGTTAATTTTAGAAATTAAAGTTTTGGTTAAAGTAAGGCAGGGAAACATGATCCCCCACCTGAACCGAAATGATTTCCATCACTATCAAAAATGGTTTCCATCCATAGTAACTTTGGAAACTAATCATTTCTACAGGTGACATTCTACTTTTTCCAATAGCACAACTAAATTACAATACACATCATCCCCCTTAAATCTCAATAATTACTCTGCCATGGTTGATGGATGTTTTTATGAGTGGGATTTGTGTTTATTGTATACTGTATAGTGCTATAGTGGGATAAGCAAACGTATCATTAAATTAGTATATATATATAATTGACTATTAAATGAATTAAACAAAGGTTAATTGCGCCAAAAACACCTGAACTTTTCGCGAATTTCAAATTAATTCAAATTTTTCAATATTTACAAATAAGTACTTGACCTTTAACCTTTTTTCACATTGTCGATGAACACTCTCCCCTCCTCACCACCTCCTCGTCGAACTCCCTCATCGACTACGTAAATGACCCCACCAGATCCAGATGCGCACCAGCCTTCAGATCCACCCCCTTCACCCAGCGCCATTTTTAGTTGGTGACGCAACTGATCACCTCGCCCACCCTCACCACCTCCTCCAAACACTCGTTGCTCTCGAAGGACACCCCTTTCGCCCCATCCTCATCCTTCAATTGATCTTCTAGGGTTTTGGCCTTTTCAATGATTCTGTTCATGATGAGAGTCTCCGCATCTTCTCTCGATAGGTAGAGCAAGGCCGAAGCGGAGATGCAGTAGAGGGTGAGGGCGGTGGTGTCCATGGAGGCCATAGGGGCCGGTGGCGGAGTTGAAGATCACGAAAATTGCGTGAATTCCGAGTAGGTTGAGGGTGGAGTGATTAGGGTTGTGGGTGACTAACTTGGTGCCGAAGTATGGGAGAAGATGGGAGGAGAACCAGCAAGGCATGAGGAGGAGAGTTGAATCGGGGCGAATTCGGAGAGAGTGACGGAGGGGGGATTGTACGGCGGCGGAGAGGTGCATCAAGTACATAATAATTGAATTTTATGTGTAGTAATTATGAGTCGAATTGTTTATATCGTTTTTCTATTTTATTCGTTTCATTAAATTGAATATTTTTTATATTTAAAATATAAGTGTAAAATTTTTTTATGCTAGTATTTTAGCAATTACATTTCAATTAATTAAAATTTTAAATATATTTATAAAAAAATGATTGAGTCTAGTATGAATAAGATTTACCTATAAATTCTTTTGTTTACAAATGGTATACCTTAAAATTTTTAAACATATTAAACTCTAGAATGACATACGAGATAAATCACTACCCGCTATAAAAAAAATAGTATTCATTTCTTTTTAAAAAATTAAATATATGCTGGGTGGGTCTACGGGTGGGTTGGTTTCATTACTTGGCGAGGATCCCAAGTTCTCAAAATCGTATTCTTAGGTCAAACCTAATTATAATAGCAAGTTAAGAAAGGAGTATTAACTCTTCACCGTATTGAACTCTTAATTGATCACAAAATCAATACCTCATAAAACCATCACCCACATGCAAATGTCTTTAAAGCCTGCATTAAAAACTAAGTTAAACTTTCCTCTCTTTTTTTTTTAATTAAATAAAATTTATTTTTTTAGCAAAGAAAAAGACCGATAATTGAATTAATTGGATTTTAATACATGCGTAATTTTGGTGATGCGGAAGTGATTCATAGGAATGATTGGCGGTAATAATAATAACTCCTCAAAAAAGTTTTTCATACGCAGGAGATTAAGAAAATTGGAACCTTTATGAAATACTCTCTATGTTCGATTCTAAGGAGTATTATTATTATATGTAAAGTGGATAGTTGTGTTAGAGGAAAATGGTAGGTCATATTTTATATTTTTTTATTAAATAGGGGAAATAAATATATTTGAACCGAACGCCAAAAATAATAAAATTGATACCTTAGAATCGGATTGAGGAGGGAGTATTAAGAACTTTGTTAATAAATAAATGAAAAAATATGTTAGGTGTATTAAATTATGAGTGATTTTTGTAAGAAAACTTTTGTTTTGACTATTTTGTTGTTTTAAAAAGCTAAATATTTTTGTGGAACAAAAGAAAATAAAAATGACGTGAAAAAAATAGATAAAGCCTTCACAAAACATAATTATTATTTTCTCCACACCATAATGATCACATTAATCCAAACGTCAGAAAAAAGATAATGAATAGTAGAGTTAAACAGATCAATCAACCCACGTCTCTATCCAACAGTAGTAATCATACAATATCATTTCCTTTTTCTTTTTTAAATATAAATAAATAAATAAAATTGAAAACTGTGGGTTGATAAAAGAGAGAGAAGCAAAGAGTGAGAAGGATGGGCGACAAGAATGACGTACGAAGGTGAGAAGTTATCGTGTGAAGCGCATGGTGAGGTGCCACTGGAGATTGGGACACGTGGCACCATTGGATCACTTCTGAAGATGGAGATAGAGTACTTCAGGCGAGTTGAGACTCGGATGAGTTCTGAGTCGAGTCGTGTCCTTTCGTGGCCAAGGTTTTCATGGAGAAGGAAGAAGAACAGGAATTCTGGAATCTGCGAATTTCGTGGATTGTCTTATCTCAATCTCAGAGTGGATTCCAAGAGATACGATGATGCTTGAATTTTATTTTTATTTTTATTTTTATTTTTATTTTTACTAATTGCATCTTCTTTCTTTTTCTATACTCCATACCACTCATTTATGTTATGCTAATTTGAAGATCCTCCATGAATATCTAATCAACGTTTGTTTTCAAGGAAAAATAAAAAAAAGAGGTGTGGTATTTTATTTCTCATCATGAGTACAATTCTAAAAATTACGGCGACGCACTTTTATATTTTGAGTCGTTTAGGTATTTTTCACATTTCATTTATACATTTTTTACCCTTTATTAATCGATTCTAATAATTTGTTACACTACTTGACGTGGAAGGGTATGGAGTATGTTTTTCACTACATCACCACTGTAAATGTGTGATGAGAGAGGTATCTTAACATTGAGAATCCTATGTTTGAATAGCTCGTTTCGTGTTTCATAATAAAAATCATTCTAATCATTCGTTACCAAAATTAGTTATCAACATGAATACTAGCAACTACTTGATTTTTTTAGTTTTAATTCAAACATATAAAACATTAGACAAATATTTGTATGGAATCATTGAACATTACCACTCTAATACAACTATATATAGGTCATACACTATTTCATGACCGGACCATTTAATCTTTATCTATCAACCTTAGTTTAAATCTCATGTTATATATGTTATAATGTACTATAATTTTATTCTAGAAATTTTTCATTAAGGGTCCAATTTTTAGTGTACATTTCAACTATGGACTCTATTTTAGAATTGTGTTATTTGAAACTTCAAATTTTTTTTTCTCCGAATTCAAAAATATATATATCAATACAAAATATCAATAAAAATAACATATAATATTAAGATTTGATTTAAATGTGTATTAAATTTTTATAATTATCTTTTATGATTTGAAATTAGAAAGAAAGAAAACTTGTAGCAAATCTTAAAATGTGAGGAAATATAAAAATTGGGTCTTAAAAAGTTGAGGTATTAAATTGACGTTAAACTAGATCATCGTGGGAGTTGTAGCTTCTGTAACTCTGTTGGCATTCCAATGTACACGTGTTATTTACAAGTGTGGCACTAAATCACAGTTTCAAATCAATACATCCATAATAGATGAAACTTGACAGCATTATTGTGTGATATAGTAATATTTTAGACTTGTATAACTTGTGTGCAATGCAACTGTCCTTCCATTACAAATCCACAATCCTCTGATATTACACTTGGGTTTTGATCACTGCTTCACACCACTAATTTCTCATCACTCTGCCACAACATGCATGCAGTAAAATTACACATATAATTACTACACAGCAGATGGCTATATACCTCACCATCTTGCATTGTACTCACTCACTCATCCATCTCACCAAAAACTTGATCCGTGTTCATGGCTAAGTACTCAAGCGCAGTGACCACGTCTCCGATGAGGGGACGAGTGCTGGCTTCCTCCTGGAGACACATGGCTGCAACAGCAAGAGCCTGGTACAGGCTCTTCTTAGGGTACTTTCCCTCCAGCAGTGGATCCGCCATCATTGTGAACTTCTTCTTGTCTTTGAACACCGGTTGTGCCTGAAATTAGACCACATCAGATCACATGGTGTTTGAAACATATTTAATTCATTAGTTAGTTATAGATGTTTGCTCACCCAAGCTACTAGATTCTCCTCATCAGGTGGTTTTGAGCTGTCAATAGCTCTTCTCCCTGATATGATCTCCAGAAACACGACTCCAAAGCTGTACACGTCTGATCTGGATGTCAACTGCCCTGTTTGCGCGTACTCTGGCGCGCAGTAGCCGTACGTCCCCATCACCCTCGTGGACACATGATCCTGCCCCTCTGTCGGACCCAACTTAGCAAGGCCGAAGTCTGAGAGCTTAGGAATGAAGTTCTCATCCAGCAATATGTTGGACGCCTTGAAGTCACGGTATATAATGGGAGGATTCGCGGTGTCGTGCAAGTACTCTAGTCCTTGCGCTGCGCCTTTAGCTATCTGCATCCTCGTGTACCAGTCTAGGGGCTTCGCAATTGGAGGCAAATCTGAGACAGACACAAATGTCAGCATTTGAGCTAGCTAGCCCTGTAATAACAACAAGCTAAAGCTAGTTGAGTGGATTCAGATTAATCACCAAGAAGATGATCTTCCAAGGATCTATTAGCCATGTATTCGTAGACCAATATCCTCTGGCGTCCATCAGCACAGTATCCAATCAAATTAACAAGGTTGGGGTGGTGAACAAGGCTCAATGTAAGAACCTCTGCTAGGAACTCCCTGTTTCCTTGAACACCATTCCTGTCCAGCTGCTTCACTGCCACAATCTGCAACACAAACCATGTAAGATAAACACACACACACACTCTAGTCAGTTCAAGAATATCTATCTGAGGATGTACTTGATTAGTGTTCTTGAGGTATCCTTTGTACACCCGACCGAATCCTCCTTCACCGACGAGCAATTCCGGGTTGAAGTTCTGGGTCGCAGTTGCCAGTTCCCGGAAGGTGAATACCTCCGTGGGAACTCTCAGTTTTCCATTCTTGAATATATCCTCTGCAGTCATCCTTTGTTTGATGCCACCTGCGTCACATTATCACAAAATTAAGGTGGTTGTCATTTAGACAATAACACAAACACCTGTGGGGGGTTACCTTACCTGCATTCAACGACACACTCCTGTTGACACTGGAGAAGGGATCCGAATCATTAGCCTCATTAACATGATGATGATGACGATGATGGTGGCAGCTTTTGGTGTTCTTAAGAGAAGATCTCTTCATTGTATTGGTTCGTTGAATCCTGCAACAAGATAGAATGCTCATCTCCTCGGGATTGGGATCTTCTTACAACATGGCCGGATTGTGTTATAAATTATAATGTATGCATGGTTGGATTTTGTTGTTTTCTTTCTGGGTTGTGCTTACATAAGATACCTTATGTAGCACAGTAGAAAGAAAAAAAAAGAGAGAGAGAGAGAAGGATGAAGAAGAAGAGCAGCTAATTGTTGATGATGAGTAAAGAAATCATGGTGATGATGAGGAAACAGTTGTAGGAAATAATTTGGAAAGGGATTGAATGAAGATTTTTGAGAAGATGAAAAATTGACCAATAAATCATGGGATCAACTACTTTTCAGGCCCCTTAATGACACCATACCACGTTCCATTCGGGATTTTTGAGGCTCCCTTTTCTCCTCCTTCTCTTATTATTATTAATTATTATTATTATTATTATGTATCAATGCTGTCAAATGTGGTGTGGGTGTACATATTAGGAGCATTTAACTGTTTTCTGCTGCAACAACTAACTTTTGATAGCTCCAAAATTACAAATTACTTCCCTCCATTTATATACCTTCGACTTCAAGCATTGCACCTCACTATCATGCAAAAGGCAAAGTGTTCTGTGTCTCCTGCCCCAAAATTCCAAGTTTTTTCAAATTGTATTCTTTAATATTCTCGATTTATTTTAGTAAAAAATTAATTTTGGAATTTTAATCAAATATTTATATTCATATTTAAACTTTACTTTTTCAATGAAAAATTATATTATTATTAATTAAAGTTTATATATTTATATAAAATAAAATATTATTGACTTATAAATTTTATGCCAACTCCATGCAAAATTAGATTGGGATATTTTTAACTTCCTCCTCCATTCCCACATCACCTTTCACACCCCAAAAAAGGAGTACATTTCTTTATTCAATAACTTCAATGTTATTTTAATTTTAATTTTGTCACTCATTTTTGCACACACATATCATTATTTTATTTTTTTTATTATCTAAAAATACTACAATACCCTCTAAAATTAACAAAATTTATTAAAAAGAATAATTTTTCTTAAACAAAGTGGTACGGTAAACGAGAAGGTTATGGTCGAAGACGGAGGGAGTATAATACGTGATACAAATTAATAATTGTGTATTTAATTATCTGGTAAGTTTCATTCATCAAATGGTGGTGGAGGGAGCTTCATTTATTTATGAAGAAACGAGAAGAAAAGACGTGTGAAGGAAAGAAGGAAGGACCCCTACTCAAACTTTATATTAACCTTTTTGGACCATTAATATTTCTTTCAACCATGTTCTACAACTCTTTTGTCTTAACGAATTAATAAGCAAAGTGCATATAAACAGTTGTTATGCATTGGCAAATGGAATCTCTCATTTTTAGTCATATTCCAATAGCTTAAATAGTTTTTACTTGTGTAAATTTTTATGATAATATAACAATGAAATTCTTATTACTTTCTGGATCATTAGCCATAAAGAGTGATCGAAGTACTTGAGGAAGAATACAGAATTACTTGAATATACTAAGATGTTGGGAGGCTTAAATATCATGCAAAATGTATTATTATCATTAATAAGGGATGAGTAAAAATGAGAATCATGCTGAACTTATATAAAAGAAAAATATAAATGCAGAGAGGATAACGATAACATTTAATTATCTTTCATATATTACTCATATAATTAGAAGCGCTAAAGATTATATATAAAAATGATATATGAAATCCCGCTACATAATTTTGATAGAGAGAGGATCAATCATTTCAGCATACATAAAAGAATTGATCGCTTGTGTTCTGGGAGCACACCGTGCATTCATACTTTTTAATAAAGTATTAAATTAAATACTCTTATGAATACAACACAATATAATGAAAACAGCAATGCTTTGATCAACAAAGCTTGCTTAATCAACCCTAATATCTAATGTTGTGTGTTGATTAAATCACAAACTGAAATCAAACATGAAGAATGAAGACAATAATTATAATGGTTCGATCATGTTGATCTACATCCACTTTCTAAAGGAGAGTAATCACTAAAAATGATGAAAAACAGGTTACAAAGAGAAGATGATGATGAAACTAAACACTTTGAAAACCCTAATCCGATGTACTAGCTTGTATGATGATGATTCAATACTCTCTCTCTCTCTCTCTTTCTGTGTATAATATACACCTTATATACTACACTGATGCATTCAAGACTGCACCAGCAGTTTCAATTCTCCATGCGATCAGTTGAGTTGGTTACAACCAACTTCCAAGCTACCTAACTGCCTAACACAGCACCCTTCTTGAACCTATGGTTTTTATCCCCATGTTGATCACATTGTGTTGAATCTTCACCATCCAAATCAGCACCTCTTCTTCTTGAATTCAACTGAAGAACTTACCAAGTTAACTGTCATGTGTTGATGTTGAACTCACAGCTGAAGCACCATCATCTGAGTTGCTTGCATCTTCCTCAACTGCCATCAAGCATGAAATAACCATACAAGCGATCAGTTGGTTGTAACTGATCACTTTAACTTCTTCTAGCTATTGTTAATAGTTATACCTAACTCTCTATCACTTAAGCTTCACTTGATCAAACAACACCTCAACAATGACCTGCAGCAATCCTTCAGCTTCACCTCTGATCTTATGCAACATGTTGAGCTTAGCTACTCAACTTACCTTTGCTGCTAAACATTCATTACCTCTCTTGTGTATATCTATTGATATAAACTACACACACCTACACATGCATGCATAGATGCATGGTCTACATACAACAAATCTCCACCTTAGACCATGTATTATCACAAGTGATAAAGTACTCTCCACCTTGCTACACTTACAGACTGCAGCTCACCTTTCCTTTTCTCTTTTAGTGAATACCAATAAGACTCTTACACAATTCAAACTTTTGAATAGCTAGAGTTTTAGTAAACATATCATCACGATTTTCAGTTGTCTTAATCTTTTTTACAGCAACTAGCTTCTCTTCTATCATATCTCTTATGAAATAAAGTCTCACATCAATATGTTTAGTCCTTTCATGATATCTCTGATGCTTTGAGAGATGTACAGCACTTTGATTATCACAATGCACCTCAATACTATTCTGCTGAACTCCAAATTCTCTCAAAACATCAGTCAACCAAACACATTCTTTTATTGCTTCTGTAAGAGCAACAAATTCAGCTTCAGTGGTGGATAATGCCACTATGTGTTGATGTGTAGCCTTCCAACTTATTGCTGTACCAAACAAATTGAACACATAACATGTCATTGATTTCCTTGTATCAAGGTTGGCTGCATAATCTGCATCCACATAACCAACAACAGCCTCATCCCAAGCATCCTGTTTCTGAAACGTCAATCCAACTGATATAGTTCCTCTAACATACCTCAGTGCCCACTTCACTGCATCCCAATGAACAAGATCAGGATCACTCACAAACCTACTGATCACACTCATAACATAAGCTAAGTCTGGTCTACAGCATAGCATAGCATACATTAGACTGCCCACTGCACTTGCATAAGGTATTTTACCCATTTCAAACCTTTCTTTATCTGTTTGAGGCCCTTGAAGAGATGACAGACTCGACCCTTGCTTAACTGGTACTGATGCACTCTTACAAAGATTCATATTATACCTCTTTAGTACTTTATCCAAGTATGACTCTTGAAACAACCTCAATACTCCAGCTGATCTGTCCCTCTCATCTGCATTCCAAGTATCATCCTTGCCTCTCCAAGATCTTTCATGTCAAACTCATTTCTCAAAGTATCCTTTACTGAATTGATTCCTATCATATCTCTGCAAGCTATAAGTATATCATCTACATAGAGTAGTAGATAAGTGTAGCTTCCTTTATCACACCTTATGTACACACAACTATCATACATGCTTCTGATAAAACCATTTGAAGTAATGTACTCATCAAACCTGAGATACCACTGTCTTGGACTTTGCTTCAGACCATATAGTGATTTAAGTAATAGACAAGCTTTTGAATATGCTCCTTTTAGACTAACACCTTCAGGAATCTTCATGTAAATCTTCTCATCTAAATTTCCATGCAAGAAATCTGTTGTTACATCCATCTAATGTAATTCCAAATCCAACTGAGTAACTAATGACAGCAAGACCCTTATTGAGCAGTGTTTAACCACTGGTGAGAAGATTTCATTATAATCTACACCTTCTTGCTGTGAAAATCCTCCTGCTACAAGTCTTGCCTTATATCTTATTCCTCCTTCCTTGTAACTGGTTTCTTCTTATATATCCACTTACAACCTACAAGCTTCTGGTTAGCAGGTCTGTCAACAATCATCCAAGTATTATTCCTTTTTAAAGATTGCAGCTCTTCTTTCATAGCATCCAACCACTGCACACTCTCCTTACTTGATACTGCTTCTGAATATGTCCTAGGTTCATAGACATCAATGTCTGATGCTACATACAATGTATATGATACATTGTCTGCCTCTATGTATCTTATAAGTGTTTTGATTTGCCTTCTCAATCTGTCCCTAACCAATTGATAGCTACTTAGAGTTCTTCTTTCATTTGAACCAGATGACTCAGACATTTCTTCAGCAGCAACTTCCTCATGTACACTATCCTCTCTTTGATCTTGATCATGCTGTACTATTATCTTGTCATCATGCTCCACCCCAAACTCACACTTATCAGTAGTTATAACCTTATCAGCCCATTTCTCTAACAAAGGCATCATTTCTTCATTGAATGTTACATCCCTGCTAACTACAAACTTGTTATTCTCATAACACCATAGTCTGTAACCTTTTACCTCTTTAGGATAGCCTACTAGAACACACTTAACTGCTCTATGATCTAACTTATCTTGTTTCTGATGTGAATACACCAGACAACCTATAATCCTCAAATGACTATAATCTGGTACCCTTCCAGACCATACTTCTTCAGGTGGTTTAAACTTGAGTGTTGTGCATGGTGATAGATTAATCAAATAGGCTGCAGTAGATACTAGCTCACCCCAGAAACCTTTTAAGAAACCTCCACTACTCATCATACACCTAACTCTTGCAAGAAGTGTCTGATTCATTCTCTCAGCCACTCCATTTTGCTGTGGAGTACATGGTACTGTCTTGTGCCTCTTAATACCTTTCTCTTGACAAAACTTATTGAATTCATGTGACACAAATTCAAGCCCATTGTCTGTTCTTAAGCACTTGACCTTGTTTCCAGTTTGCAGTTCTACTTCTGTCAACCATACTTTAAAAACTGATAGTGTTTCATCATTTGTTTTCAAAATTTTAATCCATATCTTTCTTGAATAATCATCAATGAATGAGATGAAGTATTTCCCACCTCCTATTGTTGAAGTCTTGGAAGGCCCCCAAAGATCTGAGTGAACATATTCCAACCTAACTTTGGTATTATGCTCAGCTGCACCAAACTTCAACCTCTTTGCCTTTCCTAATATACAAGCTTCACATTGATCTAACTTACAGATTGAGCTGATCTCAAGTAGCTTCTGTCTTGCAAGTTCTTGTAAACCTCTTTCACTTATATGATCAAGTCTCTCATGCCAAACATTAACACTACTCTCATTCTTAGTTGTATTAATTTGTCCAGTCACTACAGAACCATCCAAGAAGTATAGATCAGACCTCTTGAACCCTTTAACAACTACTAACTTTCCTTTTAAGATAGCAAGTGTATTTCCTTTCAAATGGCACTCATAACCTTGAGAAACTAACATTCCAAGTGATATTAGATTTCTCCTTAAGCTTGGTACATATCTAACATTCTTTAACATCTTGACTTTTCCATCAAACATTTTAAGTTTGACAGAACCAATTTCAACAATCTTACAAGTATGATCATCACCTAGCATTACTGATCCTTCATCTTGTGACTTCAATTCAGTAAACCAATCTTTCCTAGAAGTCATATGAAAAGTACATCCAGAATCCATAACCCATTCTTCTGAAACTGAACTAGAACACACAGACATTGCTTCAATTAAATCAGAATCTGTAGCAACTTGATTTGTGGTTACCTGATTTACATGAGGCCTCTTATTTCCTTCCTTTTCAGCTATCTTCTTTGCCACCATTGCTTTCCATTTGAAACATTGTTTCTTGTAATGTCCAGGCTTATTGCAGTGGAAGCAATTCTTGTTTTCTTCTTCATCTGCTGGTGCACTATAGTTCTTTTCTGGCTTCCTCTTATCAACATTACTCTTGCTATTCTTGTTGTTATTGCTCCACTGGTTCTGTTTCTTCACTGTCAATCCTTCTGCATTTGCTTATTGTTCTGGATTCTTGTGAAGTACCTTTGCATTAACTGCCAACAATACTTGCTCAAGGGAGATTGATTCAGCATTAGCAAACAATAAAGTATCTCTCAAACCTTCAAAAGACTTTGGAAGTGCTGACATGAGAATGACAGCCTTGTCTTCAGTTGACAGGGCCACATCAATGTTTTCTAAGTCATCAATGATCTTGTTAAACTCATCTAACTGACCAATTATAGACTTATCTTCTGATACCTTGAAGGAGTAAAACTTCTGCTTCATGTACAAATGGTTGGCCAAACTTTTAACCATGTACAACTCCTCCAATTTCTTCTAAACTCCTCATGCAGTAACTTCTTTAGAGATCTCCCTTAGAGCCTTATCTCTAAGACACAAGATGAGAGCACTTCTGGCCTTGGTTTGTTGATCTTGATCTGCTGCAAGAGCAGCTGCATCAACTCCTGCAATCTGATCTTCAGGCAATGGTTTAATGGCATCTGATAAACCTTGTTGAACCAAAATGGCCTCCATCTTCATCCTCCACAGACTGAAGTCTGCCTTCTCTGTGAACTTTTCAATATCAAACTTTGTGGTAACCATTTGATCTTCTTCTCCACTGAGTTTTCTTCTTCTTTTTCTTCTTCTTCTTCTTCTTTTTCTGGTTGGCTTCCCATAGACGGCGTCAATTCTTATGAATACAACACAATCTAATGAAAACAGCAATGCTTTGATCAACAAAGCTTGCTTAATCAACCCTAATATCTAATGTTGTGTATTGATTAAATCACAAACTTAAATCAAACATGAAGAAGGAAGACAAGAATTATAGTGGTTCGATCATGTTGATCTACATTCACTTTCTAAAGGAGAGTAATCACTAAGAATGATGAAAAACGGGTTACAAAGAGAAGATGATGATGAAACTAAACACTTTGAAAACCCTAATCTGATGTACTAGCTTGTATGATGATGATTCAATACTCTCTCTCTCTCTTTCTGTGTATAATATACACCTTATATACTACACTGATGCATTCAAGACTGCACCAGCAGTTTCAACTTCTCCATGTGATCAGTTGAGTTGGTTACAACCAACTTCCAAGCTACCTAACTGCCTAACACAGCACCCTTCTTGAACCTATGGTTTTTATCACCATGTTGATCATATTGTGTTGAATCTTTACCATCCAAATCAGCACCTCTTCTTCTTGAATTCAACTGAAGAACTTACCAAGTTAACTGTCATGTGTTGATGATGAACTCACAGCTGAAGCATCATCATCTGAGTTGCTTGCATCTTCCTCAATTGCCATCAAGCATGAAATAACCATACAAGCGATCAGTTGGTTGTAACTGATCACTTTAACTTCTTCTAGATGTTGTTAATAGCTACACCTAACTCTCTATCACTTAAGCTTCACTTGATCAAGCAACACCTCAACCATGACCTGCAGCAATCCTTCAGCTTCACCTCTGATCTTATGCAACATGTTGAGCTTAGCTACTCAATTTACCTTTGCTGCTAAATATTCATTACCTCTCTTGTGTATATCTATTGATATAAACCACACACACCTACACATGCATGCATAGATGCATGGTCTACATACAACAAATACATTTTAATACTAAAGAGTATGGACGACGGTGTGCCCAAGTACACACAAATTTTTGCCTATATAAAATAGGTTATAGTAGAACAACCTCAAAGGTTGGTAAATGATGCTCATTTAATTGATATATGCAAGATTGTAGAATATTGTGTCAAATCAACCTTTTTTCTTTTAAACATGCATTATTTATAAATTAGATTAGACTCAACCCAATTTACATCAAGATTCAAGATGTTTATTATTCAAATCAATAATCATTCAAAAAAGAATTTTAGAAGCTGCAATTCAGCATAAAATTTCAAACTCTATTCAAAAAAAAAATAAAAAAAAAAATATATATATATATATATATATATATATATATATATATATATATATATATATATATATATATATATATATATATATATATATTAAGATCATTCATAGAAAAAGATCAAAAGTGCTGTATCTAAAAGTGATCATATTTTAATTTTAAAATTGCAGTATAATTATTTTTTTAATAAAAATAAAAATACTTGTTTCTAGAGTTTGAAATAGGATACAATGAATCAAAAATTTATTCGAAGAGGTCACCATATATATATATATTTTTTTTTTGGTTCAATTTTATCTGTTGGAAATTAGAAGTCGACTAAATTCTGTTAATTGTTTTTCCCGTTTTACAAGAATCGCCAGTCATGATATCGATTCCACCGAGTAAGTGCGACTTTAGTGAATTGGAAATGCTGTAGAAAAAATAAAATAAATAAATAAATCAAAACACGTGCCATTGTACGACCTCCGCACGTGTCACCTCAAATCGGTGTGCATCTCTCTAAGGCTGTCCAAAACCCCGCAATTTTCCAGACCTCTTAACAATTCAAAGAAAATTCGTTAATGGCCATCTTCAGATCACTGAGAACCCTAATTTCCCAATCAATCAGAAACAGCTCCAATTCCGCTTCTTCTAGATCTTTTACCTCTCGCTCCATCGCATCTCATTACCCAATTCCTACATTGTTTTTGCTACCCTGTAACAATTATATTCGGCGGCATTTTCTCTTCCGATCAAGGTCTCTCTTTCCGGTGGGAGGCCCACTGTTCCTCATCAATCCTCCGTGGAAGCTCTCCCAGTCAGCTACCCCTCTCCTCCTACAATCAGATGCCGTTCTGAATTTCATTAAACTCCGTGCCCTGAAATTACTTCACCGACCGGCGTTTTCATACAATCTTCGGTATAATGTCCCCAGGCTGTTGAGTGAGAATATTGTGCAGGAATCTAGTCTTTTGGTGGATGTTCAAGCTAGTGGCGACAGTGTAATTGGTGACAGTTACTTGAATATCCCTAATTTGATTTCGTTCACACGGTTGCTTTCTGGCCCATTGCTTGGGTGGTGAGATTTTATCTGTTTTTGCTTATGTTTTTTTTTATACTGGTTATTTAGAAAAGTCATGTGCTGTTGATGTTGGTTGTTAACAACATTGGTGATGTTTTGAATATGGTAGATATGAAGATATAGAACATTGATTTATGATTAAAGCAGGCATGAATTCATAGAATAGGCTAAATCTTTCCCTTGTCTAAGGGGAAGTCGTGAGGTCTTTGATCAGGCTTGTTGGGATGCCAGCAGTTTTCTCATACTACTCTTTTTCCACACATTCCTTTGCTCGAGCTTATTATTTTTCAGTTAGCAGTTTGAAGCGGGAGAGAGAGAACGAAAAAAATGATTTGAATATTACCTGAAAGGATTAATGTCAGAAATGTCTTAAAGTCAGCTTGTCATATTGCTGATGTAAATTGAAAATGAAGAATAAAAGTAATCTTGTGATTCATAATGGTATGAGTTATCGAAAAATGTTTTTGGTAGATTTTTTTTTGACACTTAACTAGATGCCTCCATTTATAAAGTAAAAATGATATCCCATTTTTTGTGATTTTAGTATCAGCTAGTCATTTCATCCTTTTATAGAAATATTTGTATGCAGGATGATTATACAGGACATGTATTCCGCTGCATTTATTGGACTTGCAATATCCGGAGCTACTGATTGGGTATAATTTTATTCTTTCCTTTGGGTACTGTCAATTGAAACAGTGAGGAAGGTTCTTTTTGGCATTATTCAATTCCTCAACTAATACATGTATGTGATTTTCAGTTGGATGGTTACATGGCTAGGAAAATGGGAATCAATTCTGTAGTTGGTTCTTATCTTGATCCACTCGCAGACAAGGTGAGTTTTAAATTCTTTAGAAATGGCAATCGATCCTTGTTTTCCCTGAATACCATGGCAATGATTTTATATTTATATAGAGAATCTCCAGTAGAATTTTCTATCAGTTATGGCTTACAACATTTATATAGGTTTTGATCGGATGCGTGGTTCTTGCAATGGTGGATAAAGATCTTCTAAATCGTAAGTAAATGTTTTATTTTTAACTGTGTGCTTCCTTTTAATTATCTCAGCTTACGTAGTGTATCTAAACATCAGGAATTCTTGCAGAATATCAGAGGAAAATATGTTAAGTGAATCGGTTTTACGTTCTGTGTTAATCACATTCTTTCTCAACTTTTTTTTGGCGTTTGTGGAGTTTGATACTTTGTGTCTTTATGGAAGACACAGAGTAACTATCACCCCACTACATTTATTTGGGATAACAAAGAATGGGCAGGAGGACAGTGGGTTTTGATCATTATGCTAATTGTTATTTGCAATACATTTTGTGCTTTGTTGTTGAGGGCTTGGGTTTGTATTTATTTGCTCGGAAACTGTGATGGACACAGAATTTGATAACCTATTTCTACATAAAAGTAGCTGCTTCTAAGAAAATTATTCAATTTTACATGAAGCTGGACTGGTTGCACTTGTTGTGTTGCGAGACTTTGCTCTTGTTGGCGGCGCATTCTATAAAAGAGCTAGCAGTTTGGATTGGAAGGTAACTGACCAAAGTCAAAATTTATTTCCAGTTGGTCGCTATCTAAATCTCATGCTAATTCACATTTGTCAATTGTATTCGTCGTTAGTGGAACAGTTGGCGTGACTACTTCAACCTTGATGGATACCATGCACAAAAAGTTGAGCCTCTTATGATAAGCAAGGTATATTTGCCATATAAAATTGAGTTTCCTGCATCAAGAAACATGGAGCTTGATTGGTGTTCCTGCTTAAACTATAGATTGCACCTTGTGGTTCCTTTTTTTGGGGCTTTGTGCCTTTTTCTCATTGCTTTATGTTATGCTGATATTTTTAGTTTATAACTTTATATTGCAGTAGAGTTAAGAGTTCCGTAAAGTTTGAGGCCTTGATTGTTCTATGCTTCAATGCCCTAATTGATGTCCTCAAATCCAACTGAGATTTTGATTCCAATTTGTGTCTGTGTGTATAAATAGGTAAATACAGTATTTCAGCTAGCTCTAGTGGCTGCAGCTCTGCTTCAACCAGGATTCGGAAATGAAGAAACTCAGCTGTATATTAACTACTTGAGGTAATTTGCTTGCCTCAACTCTGCTATGCTTTAAACCTTCTTGTGCTGGTTTGAAGTTGTTGAGCACATTTTTCTGGTGATTGATGCAGTTGGTTAGTAGCTTCTACCACAGTAGCGTCAACAGCGGCTTACGGAGTGCAGCACTTCAGAAACGGAGCTGCACTGATGAATAAGTCTTGAGTCATGAATGTGGGGAAGCCAGAGTGTAGCACCCTATACTAGTTTTGACACCTGGAGATATTTACTTCACTATGAGATGAATTTGTAGATTTTTTTTATTTTTATTTTTATTTTTTTCTCCTTCTGCTCTTTAAATGGAGATGTCTTAATAATTTACTGTAGAAGTGAACATAATAACACCAATTTACAATTGTAGCATATGGATCAGAAAGTTCTCATTTAGTTTGGCAAGGTAACAAGTGATTAGTAGTCAAATATTCTTGATAAATCATAAGTCACATAATACATGTAACCAATCCAGATTCTGCTATAAAAACTAACTCAAACATGAAACAAGATAGCAAAAAAAAGATGGAAGAATCAATGTTCACAATCTTTCTTCAATTTCATTCCAGATTTCAGCATTCCTAGAGAATCTCTTCTTCACCTCTCCAATAATTTCTCTTGCTTCATCAACCTTGTTCATCTTCACAAGCCCATCCACCAGAGACCTCATAGTTGTAACATTTGGGACCCAACCACTCTCCATACACTCCTTACATATGCTTAAAGCACCCTCAAAATCTCCTCCTTCACACAGATAATAAACCAGTGTGAAATAACACTCTGCTCCTCCTGGCTTCAATCCTCTATCAACCATATCTTTAAACAAACTCTTGGCAGTGTCCACTTTCCCTTGGCGACAAAACCCGTAGATTAAATGGCTATACGTCTCACAATTTGGATTCATACCCCGTGATAGCATCCCATCCAGTAATGCCTTCGCTTCGGCTGATCTTTTGAGTTTGCACAAGCTCTGAATCCTGACGTTGTAGATACTGATCCCAGGTTTCATGTTGTATTCCTTCATCAAATGCAACATCTTCCCCACGTCCATGAAATTTTCCTCCTTGTAAAACCCTGCAATCACAATGGCAAATGTCGTTTTGTTTGGTGCTATGCCCCTCCTATCCATCTCAGCCAGTATAGAGTGCGCCACATTTGCGCTGCCCGAATTGCAAAGCCCCTTCAGAACGGTGTTGTACGTCTCCAAATTCGGCTGCAGATCATACTCTCTTGGGAAATCTTGAAAAATCCTCTTCATTTTTGCGTAATCTCCGGCCAAGAGGCAAGAGAACAATAGAGAGTTCAAAGTTTTGATGTTCCTCTCGATACCCATCTGAGGCATTTCATCGAACAGCTTGACGGCGTCGTCGATGAGACCACCATGGCCGTAGAGAATGATGAAATGTGAAGCATAGCGCTCGGAATTGCAGTTGAGTTGGTTCATGGACTCTTTAACGAAGGACCGGATGCCTTCGAAATTGTTCGATTCCCGAAGCTTTTTAATGAATTTCGAAGCGACGATCCGGTCGAGATGCGACTCCGGCGAAAGGACAGCGGAGCGGCAGATATCGAGGATGCGGTCAGGGCTTCGCTCGAACCGAATGAGAGAGAGTGCTCGCCGGGATTTCTCTCTGGTATCGAGTGGAGTGTCGGAGAGTGAAGTTTGTACAGAGGTGCAGAGAAGACGACACTGCCGGTGTATCAACGATCGGATCTTGCAGCGCAACGCCATCCCGCAAATTGGGGATTTAGGTTTGGATGATTGTGAATTTTATGGATTATTAGAGTAAAAGCGGCGGGAAGAAAATAAATAAATAAATTGATTTAAAAAAAGAGATTAAAAAATAAAAAATAGATCCGTATGATCCGGGGGTTTGAACCCGACGTGAATCGAACACGCAACCTTCTGATCTGGAGTCAGACGCGCTACCATTGCGCCACGGATCCCTGTTGAGATAGCCTCTATACTAAATTTATATTATATTATATCTCTTCATATTTCAACCATGATTTATTTTCTCCCTAAAAAATTTTTGTGTCACACCTTGTCCTAAGTAATGGGTTTATATTTTGTAATATAAATTGGGATTATTTTGTGGTACACCTAATAGTTTATAGAATAAAAATTATTGAGTGGTGGGTAGTTATTGTATTTTTTATTATTTTATTTTATTTAGTGGTTATGATTAAATAAATATTTGATCTAACGGTTTAGGTTTCCAGGTACACCGGTACACTGCAGTGTAACTCTATAAATTGACGCGATTAATAAAAAAGTAATAAACATTTAATTAAATAATTTATATATTAAATAAAAGTTATAATACCTTTAATAAAAAAATCATGAAAATATAAAATGTTTCTTTTTTTTGTTCTTAAATTCAATGTTTATCTTTAAAATGTTAATTTACATTAGTATATAATTATACTACCATTCATAATTATTAATATAAAAAGGTATTCCAGAGAGCCGTTTATCAAAATATACCACTAGACGTTAAAATTATGGTCCATTCTCTCATCTCCACCTATTTTAATTTTTACATTTGAATTTTTCTCAGGAACATCAAAATTATTATATACTACAAATAATGAAATAATTTTACAGACTAATATACTACAAATTATGAAATAATTTTACAAACTACTATAGGAGTAGTTCTTTTCTTATTCTTTTATTTAGTATTTAAATAATAATTTCATAAATATTAAACTTTTATGCCGATAACTATTAAGTTAGACATTAGTCAGGCAATAGTTGTTCTTAATTAAAGTTAGAAATGGGTATATTCTAGCGAGGATATACTGCTGGAATATTTTTTAATTGGACATACTGATAAGTGACATAATTTAATTTATTTTATGCTAACATTGCTAAGCCTCAATGTACCTTGCAAATAGAGTTACAACGTGGATATTGATTTAATTTCCCTCACCACCTAACTTTTCTTTTGTACTTATTTAAATTCCCTTTATAAATACTATATATTAACTATACGATTAATTAGTTAATTCTGTTAATTATTTAAAGGTAAAGTTTTACATGCAATCAAGAATACAATAAGTAATGTTTATTTGATAGTTAATGTTCTATTTTATTCAATAGTTTTATTTTTCTGTTAGAGTTTAATATTAAATCTTATTATAATTTTACTATCTTAGTTCAAGGGATATTTTAACTTGTAATTTATGTAAGAGTGTTACGATTCATATTCTAATTTTATACTTCATTTGTTTAAAATTTTAATCATGGGAGATCAGAGGGAAAAAGAAATGAAAAAATACATTAGATAAGGAGGGAACTATATAAAACTAGTGGATATTCGTGATTTAATGGTTATTGAAGTTTTTTGTAGGAATATTTTTAAATGTTAAAATTTTTTAAAACTACAAAATCTAGTTTCTTAAAAATTCAGAATTGGGAACAAACAGGAGTCATAAAACATAACTCTCTCTTAAAAAATATATCACATATTATAGCTTTTGACTTTTTTATTTATTTCTAGAAAATTAATGTTAGAAATTTTCTGTCTGTTAATTTGATTAAAATGATCAAGCAACTTTTGCTTTACTCATTGTAAAAGTATACAAACTTTTAATTGACATTAATTATGTTAGGTAGCCTTTTGTCAATGTTGATTATTATTATTATTATCAAATTACAAAATCTTCAAGTAATTATAGGTGTTAATCATATTATTATTATTAATGCTATTTTTTCTTCGTACTTTGAGATAAACTATATCAATTAAAAAAATTGAAATAATAAATAATCATTATACATATATTAAATAATATTTTAAAATTTTATTTCTCATTTATTTGTGTTAAAAAAAGAAAATTAAAATTTATCTCATTTATTTGTTCCACAATACCTTTAATTTAAAAAAGAAAATTAAAATTTATCTAATAATACAAGTTATTTTAATTTTAAATTTACCACTTATTTTTCATACTCATAATATTATTTATACTTTATTTATAATTTAAAAGTACTAAAATATTTTTAATAATCAATAAATTTAATTAATTACTATATTTTTTTTAATAACATAAAACGGTAAATATGAATAGAGACTATGTCCAAATAGAAAATTAAGGGCACAAATTTAACAATGAGCCCTCTCTATAAGTCATTTGAGCCACATCCTGCGATTTACCTCCTCCACCAATTCCTAGGATAGGGGCGACAGTGCTCTAATGGTGGGTACACCATTTTTCTTTTTTATTTATCCCTTTTCAGGTTTTGGTAATCCAGTATGATTTGATCTGTTCGTGTGATCGAAAAAATTAATAATACTCCACATCGTAACCAGCTAATCCATTTTGACCTATTCAACCAGCAGGCAACCGCCGTGGTGCTGACTCAAATGACGAGAATGCCACCCTACTTTCCGGCGATCCACGTCGGAGTCGATAAACTCTTGCTCAACTGGTGGGATGAGATCAACGACTCAGTAACCTGGCAGGACGGGATTTTCTTCTCTCTCTGCGCCGCCTGCGCCCTCGTTTCTGTCGTTGCCCTTGTTAGTTTCTATTTGTTTTTCCGCTTTTCAATACTAGTAGCATATGTTTGCGTCTGAGTGTGCGACGTTTTTTCCTATGGCGTTTAGGTTTGATTGGAACTCGTTATTCGGTTTTCGTAATCATTTGTTTCGAAGTTAATTACTTACTGTAAAACTAGAGTTTATTTTTTAAAAATTTCTGAGCTACTGAGTTCTCGTGGCAATTGGTTTTTTTTGGGTTACTGTGCATTCATGTGTATGAAGGTATTGTTCGTGTTCGAAATGATTTGTGCATTTTGGTATTCGAATCTCTTGTTTCCAGACCATCTGGAGCTTAAAAAACTGAGAAATTAGGGCTAATTTTGAGTTGCGCACAACTGTGTTGAGTTTGTTATATTTTATTTCCAAACTCACTATATGTCACCAATTTATTACTACTCCGTTTGTTTGGCAACCCCAAAATAAGGTTCCACTTGTTTAATGGAACTCTTTTCCAGAACTAAATCTTGCCACTCTTTTCTTGAGAAATTATGAAGTATTCACCTATTTTAATTATTTCAATTATAATATCCAGTTAGATTCACGATATTGAAATGGGCAGTTTCTCGAAGTTCCTTTTTTCCAGGTTTTCTAAGTTTAAGTTACGGAAATTATGAAAATTCATATGCCCTTGTTAATTTGAAATGAGATTTATCTGTCAATAAGTCATTACAACATTTCTCATTATTATAATACTGAGTACCAGGAACAGAATTAATTCAGCTACCTGACAGTAGTTGTGCATGCCTTATGTGCACTTATTAGTGTCATGGATGTTATTTGGATTTCACTGTATGCATGACAATAAATGCAATTTAAGTTGGTAGTTGTTTTGGCATGAATTGCCCTGTGGTCAGAGATTAACAGGGGTTGCAATCCCACTTTTTTTTTTTTTTTTTTTGGGGGGGGGGGGGGGGGGGGGGGGTGGGGGGGGGGGGAATAAGAATTACAAATTCTATCCCTTGGTCATGCTAAGTAGTAATGATGCTATTTTGCATTCTTTCTTGTGTAGTATGATCAATTATTGAACCTTTCTTTGAATATTTATTTAATCAATGTTCTAGAGGAGTAATTACTCTATTTTTCTGTTAGCTTGATCATCAATTTGGATTTTAGACCCAAAACATAGTGGTAGAAGAAGAAAAAAAAATCGAATGAAAGATTCTTTGTTTTTTCTTAACGACACATTTTAGTAATATGAGTCAAAAAGAGATGTTTTTCCAAATGGCTCTAAATAATCCTGCCTCATTTGTCATTTATTTACTACTAAATTTTCTCTATGCACCCCTTGATTCAAAAACATCACAATGAAATCTGCACTGTGAAGCTGAAGAAATAAAAGTTTAGTATGATGGTCGATGATGTGTAATATTCTCTTCTTAATCTAGTTGCTTAAAAGTGGTTTTGAAGTCAAATGTTTCGTAATTCATCAGGGAATTAATATGTCACCGTTTAGAATTTAAAATTGACCTCATGAATGGGAAGTTCTGTAAGATACATGCGTATATATATTTATTATGTTGAACTTTTGTTGTTCTGTAATGTGAGAATGATTGCATGTGAAGGCCGAGGGCTTTATTGCATTCAACATCAGTCCCTAAACTGAGTTGAATTTAATTTTCAGATTCAATTGATTAGAATTGAACTCAGGGTGCCTGAGTATGGATGGACCACTCAAAAGGTTTTCCACCTGATGAACTTCATCGTAAATGGAGGTATGAAGCCTCTCACTTATCAGATATATGTATGTATGGGTGTATATATAGTATTTCTATCCATTGGACTAATCATCAAACTATTTGTTGCAGTGCGAGCTGTACTGTTTGGATTCCATAAGCATGTGTATCTTCTGCATCCGAAGGTGAGATTTACTGTTGGTGCTCATTTTATCTGAATGTGGCGCTAGTCCTTTAGATGCCCACCCTAATCACTTTATGATTGAAGCTTTTTGTCTAATAGGACTAATGCCATTTGTGGCTTAAGAATTTAAGGATCAGGTCTTACAGTGTCTTTCAAACTCGGGCGTCTTTAAATAAATAGTCTTAGATTAACTAAAAATACAACAATATTGATTATAATGTTGGAGATTGCCTGGAGTTACGGTATGTCACTCATTTGCTATCCTCCTGATGGATAACATAGGCGTATTTTTTGTCAATTTTCTCAACATTAAAGAATGATGGTGGGGGTTTTAGAAACTGATCAAAACAAGTGAATATCACTTTCTTTGGAATGTTTGATTCAGATGAAAGATGTTGGCTTTTCAGAGTTTATTTGTGTTTTTGGAGTTGCAGCAGTCGTTTCAACAAAGTGGTTTTGTGACTCATAAAGTTAAACTGTTTTCATGCTTTACATTACATTATCAGGCACTAACTTTGGTGCTGCTGGATCTTCCGGGACTGCTCTTCTTCTCCACATATACTCTTCTTGTTCTATTCTGGGCAGAAATATATCATCAGGTATAATGTTCTGAAAAATCAGGATATAAATTTTAAATACCACTTATGTGATAACTGTTGGGAAAATGAGTTTTTCCTGATTTGGGTGTTGATAATTTAAGATGCCGTTTTGAGTGCAGTTGTCACTTGAGGCGTCCCTAATTGTTTCTTCCTTTTCATTTATCAGGCTAGAAATTTGCCCACAGATAAACTGAGAATCTTCTATATTTTTGTCAACAGTACAATATACTTCGTGCAGGTTCACACTTCTACTCAATTCTGTTATCCCTTTTTTTTTATTGGATTTATCTAATTGTGGCTCATTAGATCATTTGTCTTGTCTGGTCATATTTCTTACTAATGTTTATTGGACCTCTAGAACTCAACATGTTTGGTTATTTCCCTACCAGATACATGGGCTTTATTTTTTTCCTCTCAGCTACTGTATCTCACCTTTGTGTATCAGTTGATTGTAACATGTAAACTGGCTTCTCTCTTCAGGGTTGTATTTGGTTATACCTCTGGATAAATGACAACACCACCGTGGAATTCATTGGGAAGATATTTATTGCAGGTTAAGCCTCCCCAACCCTCTCTAGTTCTATCACTTCATCTCCAAATAGGCATAAGTTTAAGCCCTTTGCCAACCCTTGCTTGTGTTATCCATAGGATATAAGGCTAAGGCTTCTCTCTTTTGATCTCCACAGTGGTGTCGTTTGTCGCTGCATTAGGATTTTTGCTGTATGGTGGAAGGTGAATATTATGGGTTTTTGTATTGGCTGTTCTTCATTCAAAGCAGAATCAATCTCATCTGTTTCTTCAGGTTGTAAGTTGGATCTCCTACACGTGTCAAAATTGTCATATTTCTTGTGCAGGTTATTTTTCATGCTCAGACGCTTCCCAATTGAATCTAAAGGGAGGAGAAATAAACTTCACGAGGTTTGTGCCTATTTATCTTTTAATTGTATGGCATGTTTCAGAAAATATCTGATTCTTCTTTTTAGCTACATGATCTAACTGGAAGTTGTATCGTCTTTTCTATCCTTCACTTATTGCCTTGTTTCACGAAACTTAACATGCTACCTGATGCGA
The DNA here is from genome assembly GCA_023678885.1 of Pogostemon cablin. Classification (NCBI taxonomy): domain Eukaryota; kingdom Viridiplantae; phylum Streptophyta; class Magnoliopsida; order Lamiales; family Lamiaceae; genus Pogostemon; species Pogostemon cablin. Next base: position 5,743,135 of record CM042958.1, read on the forward strand.
TTGTCTTTTTTGGCCTTTTCAACTTTTGAAACTATAATGAATTCTGTGAGATCAACAAATCAACTTTGTGAGGTTTCAATGACCTTTGACCACTGTTTACCACTGTGACAGTGGAAAATGAAATTGGTTTTTGAAATAAAATTTTGTGCTGATTGGGCCTTTTAAATATAATTCCCCTTGTAATAATTCAAAAAGGGTACTTGCCTATTTGGAGTGGATTTTCTTTTCTAATTTGTTCTGCTTATTCTACAATTATTAATCTTAGTAAAAATCTAGACTGCTATGCAGAAAATAAGTCTTTAAGGGAAACATTTCTCCTTTAATGATTAGTGTCTCCCTTCATCGGAATTTACTGTTAGTGCTTGCCTTGATTTTAATATCTGTATTCTTGTTCGTTTAACAATCTATGTGAACTGACTAGAGTTCATTTGCAGGTCGGATCTGTAACTGCTATATGCTTCACTTGTTTTCTAATACGATGCTTCGTGGTTAGTTTCAATTGCTCTTCACTTTGTATTTTTATATAAAATCTATTATAGTTGGATCTTACTCCGTGTCATTAGCTACACTCTTGGTAGTTGGTCTGAGTTATTGGCTCTTTTCACTTTAAGACTGTCAATATTAATTAATATTATTTTTTGTCCTCTTTAATTAAGATAGGTGCATAAATATTAGCATATTGTTGTTCTCGATAAGCATATAATATTTTATCTCCTGATGATGAGCATGTTGGGTCTTGATAATTTCCTTTCCTTTGCCACTTCAAAATGTCGACTCCAGCATACGTTTTTGTGCGTCATTCTTTGAAAGAAACCTTACTCGGACCATTATCTTTGCCATTTCTTCTACTTTGTGGAAACACTAACTTGATTCTCCCCGTGACCATTATTTTTCTCCTGAATTTTCACTTTATTTCTAAACTAAGTCTTGACTATATCTAGAAATTTTGGGTGTATCACTTGGAACATTATCATTAATTCAATATTTTGGGAATGAAATGCATTAACTAATATAAGGACATCTACGTATAGCATATGTATGCCTAAAAATGCTATTTCTTTTTCGCCATTGTTTAGGTAAAGTGTCTCGTCTGTTTAGGCCCTTTGCATTATATATTCTCCCGTTTTGCTCCATAGTACTTGGTTTTTTGTTCCTTGTACTTAATTTTCTACTTTTTTCTTTTTCCATTTTCATTTTGTTTCTGCTCATCCGTGGTATAAAATACAAAAGTGGAAATGCAAGTGCACGTAGCAAAACGTGAGGGTAAAAGTACAAGGGGCAAAAAAGTAAAATATGAATAGGGGGCAATTTATTGTTTCTATTTTTTATGATGAATGGTGATATATCTACCTTTCTAACAAATTGGTATCTCCTATTTGACACCCGCTATTTTTCCCTCTACTGCAGGTCATGCTATCGGCTTTTGATGTTGATGCGTCACTTGATGTATTGAACCATCCGATTTTAAATCTAATCTATTACACGGTAAATACTCCTCGTATTAGGTTTTCCATCAATTGTGTTCAACGCATAACTCCATATAATCTGATGCACTTTGTATAAAAACAGCTGGTTGAGATACTTCCTTCAGCTCTTGTCCTCTATATATTGCGGAAGCTACCGCCAAAAAGAGTACCATCAGCTCAGTATCACCCTATTCGGTAGTCCACAGGGAGCCCATAGTGTACCCATATCTTGCGTCCATTTGTCAGTGGCTCATTCTTGAGGGGTTCCGGCTGTGAAGTTGGTGAGGAAGACCAAAGTCAGCAACAAAAAGAAAAAAAAATGAAAAGATTGCCAGATTTATTATCGTTCTGGGATGGCTCATTTTGTCTGTATTTTGTTGGAATGTGATACGACTGGTAACGATTAATTCGATTAATTAGTTTAGTGTTCTGGATAAGTTTGCCATGTGGTCAAACCTAGTTAGTAGTTTAATTTTGATAGAACTCTTGTAATCTTGATATTTCAAATTAATATCCCATCTGACAAGTTGTAAGATTTCCGAATATTTCCATGAATAAAAGAACTAAATTTTAAAAAGAGCCAGTCTTTGTGATGGTGTCTTGATTAACTGCGAAGGATAAAAAACTGAATGGGTTCCATTAATTTAAAAAAAATAAAAAATAATTATACATAAATTTTTTTAAAAAAATGATTTTCGTCTTGGTTTAGTTGTATGCGAGCCTAGAAAATCTAGTTTAAAAATCGCATACAACCACGTAGCTCTGTATACGATAGATTTAAATTTATGTTAAACTAATAAATGTTTGTAAATTTAGTTTGTCTCGAGATTAGATATACAATAGTATACATTTTCTTTTTTAATATATTGAACCCACATAAAACAAAAAATAATTCCACACAAAACTCACGTACAACAATAATACAACTACCCACTATACATTAAAATATTATACCTATACAAAAAGCAAAAGTTAAGTTAGAATGGAGATAGTAATTGAGTCTTATAAAAAATGAGAAAGAAAATATAAAAAATATTAACTTGTAAATTTCAAAATCTAAAATGGGGAACATATGATACATTCCATTCCTGATTCCATTGTGGTGATGGCAGAAGCCACAAAAGCCTTAAATCAGTACAAATACACCAAAAAAACTCACCGTATAAAGGCAGAGCATCCTGCATAAATTAACATACAGGATTGATGCATCTATATACGGTTGGAGCTAAAGGTCACTGTGGGTTAAGATATCAAAAAAAAAGGACAATATCATTAACACTATCAGCACAGGATCTGATATATCTTCCTTATGCTACTTTGTAACAACGATCAACACTCACTATTCAGACACCAGCCTGACAATTTCATTGTGCATCGTCCACTTGTGGAGCCGCAAATCTCACATTAGCAGGCCTGGCTGCCACTACAGGCTCGTCAGCAAATAATGATCTGATGAATGCTGGAGTTCTCAGTGGACGCCGACCTGTCATTCTTGGATATACATCTTCAAGGAAGTAGTACGCATGGCCAGCAATCATACCCTGAGTCAAGGAAATCTCTTCGTAAATTCAGAAATTACCATTCATATCCAGAAATGGTATTGATCTACGAAGTTATTAACAACCAAATAAGCCAGGGCCCAGTGAACATGGCAAGTTCAATATAAAGTGAAAAAAAATTGTAAAAGGCAAAAAAATGGCTATTAGCCGCAGCCAAAACATGCATATCCAGATAAATATCTTTACTCCAAAGATTGGTGGCTTAATAGTATTATCTAAATTTTTTCATGGTGCTCGGGTAACACTCCCAAAACTGGCAAAAAAATTATCTACAAAGAGCTGATTGTAAAAGTGTGGACATACAAGAAGATCCACCCAGGCACTAGCACCAACAAGGACAGAAAACCCAAGAAGAACCTGCAAAAGGTCAAAAACAAAATTGGGATGCATCAACATAGGAAGTATGATAGATAGATTGTGCTAACACATGCATATAATTGATAAGATGATATATTTTGCATGTATAAGATACAACTTGAGTTTAACATATAGGTATCTAATGAATCATGCAAAATCAGTTAACTTATCAGTAATCATAAGCATCACCCACAGTAAGGAAAACAAGCATCAAAATGAGCAGCCTGTAGTTGGATCCTCTCAGAATATGCGTGTTAACATAGAAAGCAAGAGCACAACAGAATCCACATTTAAATGCTTATGACAAAAACAGTAAGATAGTAACTAATCTATAAGATTATTCAAAAAAAAATAAAAAAACTAATCTACAAGGACTTGAGAATATGGCAGCAATGCAGATGGCTGATAGAATGTAAAGTCACTAACCCATGGCAAATAGGCAGCGGTGAAAGTAAATAGGCCCAAAAAGCTCATGTGAATGAATGGGTTTTGCTTGCTCCAGACATACACCTAAAATAAGAGGTCAAAGAAGGATTGGATGAAACAAATGTCAGCCAGCTAAATGGTAAATTAATAAATAGCTCTTCCTTGTAATTACAGCGAACTAACCATCATAAATGTCAGTGAATTGCTGAGGAATATAATCTTAGCGAATGAAGCTGAGACATAAGGAATCATCCCCCCAAGAAGTACTATCCCAGTCAAAACAGCCGCACCAAACAACAACATGTAGAAGAAATCCGCAGTCCTCCCGCGGAAGGAGTTTTCCTCAAGAAGCTTGCAGTATCGAGCAAGAAAGAACATGTGAAACAAGAAGTCCAAATCTGCCGAGAATCAGATTAAGCTGTGTCAAGTGGAATGCTTAATCTAGATAATTATCTTACATGAAAGCATAAATATTGATAATTCGTCATATAATATAGACATCTCTCTTGAAAACTAATAATTCAAACTCTTAGGCCAGAACCATGGATATTCACTCAAGTCAACTGTAAGACTTTCTTAATTAGTTGAAATGCAATTATGAATCTTCACTAGTTAACTAAATCCCTAAACATATTATGTCGAGGGGTATGTACATGCTCATATGCATTTGCAGATGTGCAGCAGGGAAAGAAAATATTGCATCAGTTATGTGAGCACAATTTTTGTTAGAAGGCTGATATTCCAACATAATAGCATTTATTTGTTGAAGCCACAGGACATTTTGGAAGTTCACAGTTTTAAAGGGCAAAGTCCAATAGTGTCATAAAGCTCTAAGAAATGCACTGCACAAAAGATGTGTACTATTCAAAAGGAAAAATCAATCATGTGGTAGAACCTGAGTATCAGCTTTATATAAGATCATAAGAGTAATCAAACAGTCATCTGTATCCCAGATAACAGAATAGGCAAATTAAATTTAGCTAAGAAGAAGGCTGTTAAAAAATATCATTATAAACATTAAATGTATAAATCAAACATATATTTGAAGTATAATTGTAACAGGAGATTATAAGAATAGGTTTTAAAATGGGATTGAAAAAATAGAAATTGGTGCTTTTGGTGATAATAATAAGATAAAAACAAACACAATTTCTGTTTTCAAATAATATCAAAGTGAAAAGCTACTTTGGAAATAGAAATAAACAAGCCTAACCCAAACTTATTTTGATAAATTTCTTCATTTTTTTATCATTTAAAATACACAATTAACATTATGCGCATCTTAAAATCTCTAAAAACATTACATAGATGTGGCTTAAGAACTTATAATATCTTTAAAATAAGCATAGCACAACACTCTCCAAGTCAAATGTCAAACAATGATAATCAAAGTAAACCTTTAACTTAATAAGGGATAGAAATATAGTTACCCATCTTGCGGAAATACAGGAAATTTGTAATAACACGCCAGATTTGGTAATGCTTCACAACAAGCTTTGGATTCAAGTACAAATCATAGGGTGATATAATCTGCATATCACCACCAAACGAAAGCTCCACTCAGGCCGTTCAGAGAATAAGAGTCATGTAAAAATCAGTAAAATAAAGAAATTCATTTGTACTGGGCACGGAATATCTTCAAAGTCTTCAACACTTTTGGCATACAGCACTAAACGTAATTCAGAAAATTCAATTATCTCGGCACAACATAAGAATGAACGCAAAACTCTCCCAACTTTTTTCCTCGTTTCGCAAAACCATCATTGAAACAAAAACTCCCATTCATTCATGCCCACCCCTCAAAACAAAGCAAAAATCGAAAACACACACAAAGCAATCATCGAATTTCCTCCAAATTAAGTCACGTCCTTCAGTAAAGAAAATCAACTATTCTGAACTAGAAAACAATAATAAAATCGAGAGGTAAAAAGAAGAGGGGATTACATCGAGAGAGCAGCCGATGGTAGTGACGATAGCAGCTGTGAGGTATGAACGCGTAATGATCGGCATCTGCTTGTACCATTCTTCCACTGCTTGTGCCATTCTAATTTCAATTCAAGATTCTCCCAATTAATCGCCCAAACACCAAACCCTAACCAATTTCCCCCGCGAAAATTGGGGAAATATTGCGCGCTTGCAAAATGACACGACCCTAAAAGAGCAATCGAAAGGGCTTCTCAGCTCTATAGAATTGAAATCATGACAACAAATTATATATAGCTCCGCATGTATGTATACACACACAATCGAGTAGATATGAACGACAGCGAATAAATACAAGGGAAGGTAATATCTTTTCTCTCTCGATTGTTTCCTTCTCCTATGCCTTGGATATTAGAGCTGGCTGTTCTTTGTGGCCGTGGGGTCCATAAACACGCGCTTAAGAAGAGAGTGTATGACACGGACCAATAGAACGGTCGACTGGAACTGCGGACCAATAAGATACGTATTCGTGGAGCGATGATGCTGTTAGCACGTGTTCGTGTGGAAAATATTTTTCGCCTGTTGCATTCAATCTAATTTCTTATTATTATTTTCATTATTTTACTTACTGAATCTCTTAAATAGTGAAATTGTTGCATTAATTTGGTTGCCTAGTAAATTTCCCTACAATTTGATTTCTAATTATATACTATTTTCATTATTTTACTTACTGAAAAGGTCTGAAAATTTTTAAGGTACAACACTCACAATCTGAATTTGTAAAATTAATTTAGTATTCAATGTTATTATATTAATGTGATTAACAAAAAAGAGTAAATTTTGATACTAAAAAAATGTGATTAACTTCAAAAGAAAAAAAGAATGTCTGTTTTGACTTAATTTATCCTAATTAATTAACTGTCTAATGTATTCCCTTCCATATACACTTATTTTCACACATTTTCATTCCTCAATACTTATATTCACCACTAAAAATAAAATAAAAATATCACATCAACCCATAACCTAAAAAATCATCTTAACTTTAAAAATATCACTCTCACCTAACACATATAACATAATTATACGTTATTTATTCTCTCGTTCTCGCAGATGTTGTTACATTTTACTAAAAAGAACGTTCATGAATAATGTTATATATATTTCGTTTTTTGTTAGGTGGGCCCACACAAAATATTTAAATATTTCAATGGGGCCTGCAACACTACACTAATACAATTACTCACTATACATGTGCAAACAGTAAACGTAACAACAAAGATGGGACAGGGGGAATATTACTTAAAAATATCATAATATTACCCCTATAAAATTGATAAAATTAGCCAGAAATTAACTTTTCTTAAATTATGTATCTACAATGTCAGTGCATATAGGTGTGAGATAGAGGGAGTAACGTGTAGTGCATATAGGTGTGAGATGGAGGGAGTAATGTGTAGTGCGTTAAGAGATATAAATAATATTTTAATACATCGTGGGTAATTGTATTAGTGTTGTATGTGCTCCATACGGTAATTTTAATTATTTGTGTGGTTCTCAATTGTAAAAATTTGAGAATGATATTACTTTGGGAGAGCCAAAATGACACAAGGCAAAGTTATGTGAGACTATTTACGCTTTTGTAATTAATTTTTTTATGTTATATTTTCAAATTATACTGTAAATTGTTCATAAAATAGTTTATAACACCGTTATCATTTTTCATTATAAAAATGTTATCCATTCGTTTAAAATAAGTAAATTACTCACTAACCTACACTACCATTATATCTGAACGGTTGAACCCCAAATGAATTGTTATTTTTTTTAACCTAATATTAGGGATGTCAATGGGCCGAGGTGGCCGGGTAGTTGAGTACCGGAGGTGCCCCGTACGGGGCGAAACGTATATGTCCCATTTTTTGGCCCATTTTATTATTTATTATATTTTAAGTATTTATAATTTTTATAAATAATATGTAATTTATATTATTTAATTTAAATAGTAATTATACCATCTTATAAATAATGTATATAATACAAAATATACAGTACATATTATACATATAATATATTATACAACGTAAATATTTAATAGAGCAAACGGGTTCAAACGGGCCAAATATGGCCATCACTGTTACCAAGACCTGCCACAATTTCAATACGGATCAGGTCGGATCCGGCCCAAATGTCACGGGTCAGGGAGGACCGGACCACTTTTAACCTCCCTACCTAAAATAATAGGATTCTAAATTATTTTAGAATGTACCATAATATTAATTGATTAAAAAATATGATATAATTGGTAGTTGTTCTATTTAATGGGTAGTTATTTAATTTTATTTATTAAATTTAAATTTTAAAATAACAATATTTGTATTTAGGATTTGCCCAATAATCATAGGAGAAATTATATAATTGTATAAGGTGATTGGATTGATGGTGTACTCGAATCGATCTGGAGAGAGCTCGTTTGCGAAATTGGTATTTGTTGGTTTACGAGTTACCAACATCCAACAACATATAGATCAAGGGGGTGTTTGGTTGGACACTTTTAATAGTAAGGAAGTGGAATGAAACCAAAGGTGAATGTTTGGTATTTGAAGGGAATGGGAATAATACAAAAAAATGTTGGAACCTTCCATACCCAAGCAAAGGGGGATGAATCAAACTTATTCCCATGCCAATAATACACATAGTCATTCATATACCCATGTTTTATACCAAACACCCCCTAAGGTTGTCCATCATTCTCTCGTTTTTTTTTTTTTCTTGTATGATTCCACTTTAAGAACACTAAACGCCCAACTTCGCAAGAATAATAGCGTAAAAGGATTGGTTATTTACTTGCTAATCGTTCGCGAGTTGAACTCGCTCTCTTGCCACGGCTTTCACTCACTCACTCACTTGAGTTAGACTCACTTACTCATTTTGTTTTGAAGTATCATTCGTTCTTCATTCGCTTGTCTCCATAAGGAGCGCAACTTGATCGGTTCGAGTACATAATCGGATGATTGACCGAATCACCCGATACAAGAGAAACAGAGTGCTCATTATTTTATAGGGTATGATTGATTTTCGACTTTAATTAACAATTAATAAAAAAAATGTTCGATTCCGAATGAAATTGATAACAGATGATACCATCCATACATTCAAATACAATGGCAGATCTACAATCTAATCATGGGGTGGACTAAGTTTATGCAGGAAAAAAAAACAGAATAGAACGATTTAAATGTGGGAGGAAATATTTATTTATTTAATTTAATATCGTTGTATGAATTTTAATTTAATTAATTTTTTTATAAATTCTTAAATAAAGAATATTTTAAGGTAATTAATCATAATTCTTAAATTTAAATTTTAAAATATTAAAAATAAATTAATTAATAATTACTAATATCCTAAAATTTTAAAGAGTCAAACTAGAATACACTGGTGCACCTGGACAATTATAATCGTTAGGTTAATTTATCATTCAATTTACACCATCAATTAAAATAATTAATTTTAATTTTTTAAAAAACTACCCACCCCTATTTTAACCTATAAATTTAGGGTGCACCCCAAAACCACTCATTTTTTTCAAAATAAATCTTAAATGCACCCGTGAACACATAATTACCCTAAAAATGGTTTATTCCATTAACGGACTCAGAAACCCACAGGCACTTAGGCCACAGCTGAGGTGGAATTAATTAATGAGATAGATTTTGCGGTTTATATACCATAAAAAAAATCAAAAGTTCTTACTTCTTACAATAGCGTAGAGGTGTTGGTACACCGTAGACGAACCGCCCGAATCGCGTTCAAATTCAAATCAAGAACGGTAAAAGAACCTCGGATTTCAAAATTCCACCCTCTTCCCCCCTTTTCCCATTTCAAGAAAACGCAAATTCGCATTCACCCAACCAAGAAAATTCAAGAATGGAGTCAAGAAAACGGAAACCCAATTTAAATTACTGCCCTGCTTCGCCATTGCCATCATCAGCTTCAATCTTCAAAGACGTTTCCAATCTCAAAACCCCAAAACATCCCTCCAAAACTCTATGTTTCCAGGCTTCTCCCCAGTTCTTCACCGCCCTTAAAAACAGCCCCTCATCTGCCTTGCCCCGCAGCGTCAAAACATCTGCATTGAAATCGAAAGCGGCTCGTAGGTTAAAGGCCTTTGAGCTCGAGCAATCAAAATCTGCGCGGAAGGCTCAAACCGAGAAAGATAAGTCTCTGAAATCACTCGCAAGGTCCCTCACCGTGTGGCTTAACTTTTTGTTTGAAAACCCTGTTTCTTGTGGCTGTGATCCGGCAAGCTTTATCGGAGAACTTTCTGGTTCGGGTGGTGGGACGGATGAGATAATAGTGAATGCTGGGAAGAGGGAGAGTGGGCCGAGTCGTGGGGTGGGGGTTGATGGGCCATGGAGAGGCCCGAAGAGGCAGAGGGATTTGTTTTGGAGAGGAGAGGAGAAAGATGAATTGGGGAAGGATGGTTTTTCCTACTCCATGTTTTCCAGATTGAGGACTTCTCTGCAGGACATATGTAGCTTTGAGGATTTAAAGGAGAGAATGAGGATGTATTTGAGCCTAAATAGCTGCAAAGAAATTTGCGAAGCAATGACTCAAGTCACAAAGGTATGCTTTGCATTTCTATATTTTGATACCTACACAACTCCGTTGGTTTGTGACTAGTCTTACTATCTTTATTATTTGGGCACTGTGTGAAGATATTGAACCTTGTATGTGCTTCATCATTACTCGATGTAGCTTTTCGAAATTATGAATTTAAACTGACTGTTTTATGAATGTTCGCTTCTGATTATTTTTGTCAAGCATGAAAAGTGTCTGCTCAGGAGTCAAAGGTACGTTTTTCTTTTATTTGGGAAGAATAAAGAAGAGATATGCATATATAATCTATTTGTGAGTTTGGAAATTCAATGTGGAGGGAAATTTCACAATGTGACATAATGATCGATATTGGTGCTGCTAAAAAGTATACGAGTCATTATTGTATATAGCAGAAATGATGTATTGATTGCTTTTCATAAGGCTATATGTGGAAATTTCTTTAGGTTGGGTCAATGAATTAATATTGCTATTTGGTTGGTTTAGGTAGTCTCATGAATATGACTGCAAATGTGGTTCACTGTGTCTGGAGTTTGGCAATGATGTTTAGTTGTATACTGGGATATCCTTTTAGGGTACCTTTGGTTTCCAGAATTTGGCTTTGCTGGTGTTGGGGGTTTAACTGAAGTCTCAAATTGTCTGTTTTTGCCATGATAGTTTGTGAAGAACTGTTTGAATGACTTATTACTGGTTATGTTATCTTAGTGATAGTCTTGCAATTTGTTGTTGTCTTCTTTGTAGAACATTGATGAAGGACGATTGAAAATGAAGGCAAGTTGTCCCATAGTGAGTGATATTGGGATGAAGGAAAAGGCCATAAGACTCCTCATGTCTTATAACCCCATATGGCTTCGAATTGGGTTGTACGTAATCTTGGGTGGCGACTCCTTGTTGCAAAATGGTGATGTCAATTCAGAGCAAGAAAATGCATTTTTGAGGATGGTTCTTGAAAAGAAATTTTTCTCACATGCTAATTTGGCCAAAGCCCATGCTTATAACAAGCAGGTTGAGGGTTTATACAGGCCGGGTTACTATGACAAGTTAGGGAATGTTATATTGAAGAGATTTTTGTTGCTTGTTATCATACTTGACAGATCCAAGTGTCAGACATGTCTTCCCCTTAAATATGGTATTGATGGATTGGATGGTGGATCTCCTCCGTTGTTCTCTTCAAAATCAAATATTAAATCAAGCCGCCAACTTATTATTGGTAATTCCACCTTTTTCATATTTTGCATCCATTTGAACTTGCTCTGCTTGCTGTTGTTTTCCTTGCGCATATGCGGCTTGACTTTTTTATCTGTTCTACAATTAGAGTTTCTGTCTGCTGATGTGATGCACGGGGAAGGCAATGTTTTAGCACATCTTGTGATAGTTGGATATAAAGTAACTTACCAGCAAGTAAGAAACTTGACCTGTACAATTACTTTTGAGGTTTTTCTATTGAAATTTTCTCAACTTTTAAAACTTATCTTGTAGGCTAAGAATTTATTACGTGCTCCTGTTTAAACTTAAGTTCACTTCTTTTCTTACTTAACAGAATCCATTGATTGAGCACGACTTCAAAATCACTGATTTGTTTGAAGACCTCAGAGATGGCATCCGGCTTTGTAGAGCCGTTGGACTCCTAAAATGCGATCCTTCCATTCTTACGGTCTGCTGGATGTAGAATAAAATTATTTGTATTATCGTATTTTTCTTTCTGCTCAACATTATCAAATTGCCCAATTTTGGACAGAAAGTGATGGTTCCATCTAACACACAAAAGAAGAGTCTTGTTAATTGTGGTATTGCACTGCAATACTTGAGGCAGTCTGGTGTATCATTACTTGATGAAGATGGGATAGATATTATTGGTGAAGACATAGTTAATGGTGACAAGGAGCTTACACTTTCCTTGCTGTGGAACATGTTTATTTACCTGCAGGTTTTTGGTGTTTAATTTCATAGTTGAAAAGTTATAATCAGCAGAACTTTTGTTTCACATGAAAGAACTAAATATATTTCTTGGGCCACTATGTGCCATGGTTTTTATTCCAACACAAGGAAGGCATATGCTGATTCAAAATTTGTGTTGTTTGTGCAGTTGCCTCTCTTAATCTACAAAACGCTTTTATCTGAAGAAATTTCAAATATTCGAGGAGTTGTGGTGGTATGACCAATTGCGCTATTTTTTCCTGCCTATTATAGAAATATCGTCTGCATACTTGCGCTTAAGCTTTTTATGTATAAATATGCATCTGTTGTTGTCCTATATATACATGAAGATATTGCCCAATAATTAGTTCTATAACTATTTTTCATAGCAGTTTTTAGCATCTCATAAATATCTGCAATGCTGTGCAGGAGAATTCAAGAACCCAGCTGCCATTGGATTTGCTTCTTAAATGGATTCAGGTGTTTAATCAACAAAACAAATCTACTTTTTTAGCTTTTGGTAATGTTCACTAGAAGTGACATCCACAAGTGCAGTACCTACTAATATTTTCAAGGAGAGCGAGTTCAGAAAAAAATACCTAAGTGAAAAGGCTAAGGTGATCTAATACCTATGGGTTCACTTCTTTTACTGGATTCAGTTGTTTATGTCAGCTAAAACAAATTCACTAATCTACAGCTTCCTACATAGTTGCTTTTCAGAGGGTGAGTGCAGAACAGAAAATGTTTTTTAAGGAGAGCAAGCCCAGAACTAATATAACTAGGTGAAAAGTTTAAGAAAATCACTAGGTACTGAAAGGCAATTAGAATAGATAATGACTGGATGGTATGTAAAGCACTTATTAAAAACATTACTTGGTAGCCTGGAATCTATGTTGCGTGTTTGTCAAGTATTGAATAGGTTAGATATGAGAGTAGCGGTGAAATCAAGATCTTTATGATTCTTTTTCGGTTTTTCCCCATGTAAATTTTCCTTGGCAATTTATACATTTTACCTTACAAAACGCTTCCTTTCTTTCAGGCAGTTTGTGAAACTTATGAATTCAAGGTTGAAAGTCCCTCTTCCTTGTTGGATGGAAAAGCCATGTGGTGCTTGCTTGATTATTACTTTCGCAAAGAACATGACTGTTCATGTTCTTGTAAGGTAATTTACCAAAAATTCTCAAGTCTCCAATAATATTTGCTTCAAACTTATTCCTAAATGCTTTGCAGGACAACGATGGAACAAAGAGAGGAGTTTCTATCATGTCTGCTGTAGAATATACAGATGCAGTTCACAACTTCATACTTTCTCAAAAATTAACTTCTTTGTTGGGGAACTTTCCGGAGGTAATGATTGGTTCAATTTAGCATGCATTGATGAATTTAGGCACGCTTCTCACACAAAATGCTTAGCTTTCATATGTAGCTGTATCTTTTCTTTATTTTTAAATGCCAAATTTCCCCTTTCAGTCCTTGATTTGTTGAGTGTCTATTTGATCATATATGTTACTGATCCCGTTGTCCATTTTGCAAACACAACTAAACTTAATTACCTGTTATTATATAATCTTATTATGGCAAGCTCTTGCCTTGTAGGTTTATATAATGAATATAAATGCAGTTAAATAACTTTTGTGCATGCTGTTAAATTAAGTAACAAGCATTTATTTAGAGTTGCAGCTATTGATCTTTTTGGTAATGGATCTATTAGGATATTACATCAGTTTGTCTGTGGCCTTGCTTTACAAATTTTAAGAAGAATTGTAGGACAACCATAGTACAAAGCTCCATTCTTCCAAGTCTCATCTAATAACAGAATTCTTTTAGCATTATAATTTTTAATGATCTTAAGTATATTTACAAGTTCTGTAAAGTTGGTATTGCTTCTTTGGAATTTCATTTTGTTGGATTAATGTGCATGAGACTTTCAATTCCTAGGTTTTCCAAGTCAGTGACATTCTAGAACATAATGGTGCATGCAATGGAAAGAGCGTTATTGTTCTCTTGGTGTTTCTCTCAGTTCAACTACTCGTAAAAAGAAATATGGTAATGTTTCAAGCACATTTCTTACTGTGATTTTTGTCTGTTGACATCTGAATATTATTTGAGTTTTTCTTCTTTTCAGGATAAGCTAAATTTTCATAAACTGCTGGGCTTTGGTTGCCAAAATTTGAACAGCAGCCACTTAAATGCAGAGTTCAATGATGAAAAAGGTCTTATTTAATTCTTGTAATCTTGTTAGAAAGTCAAAGTTGATTAACCCTCTATAAATATCATATAGCTTGGAAGAATAGTATATTTTACTTAAATTACATTTTAATGCAAGGATGTGATAAAAAGTTTTTGTTGCTGTCAGTGATCTTGGTTGAAAAGTCATTTCCTGACTCTTTGACTGAAGGAGTATAAGGTTGTAACTATAGTAACTGGTAAAATTCGTCATTTATAGAGGAAATGGTAGTTACTATCTCGATTCAGTGAACATTTCGTCCCACTTCCTTTGACGAGTTTAATGGCTCATAGTTGGATTTCAGTCTGGTTTTTTCTATTACAGTTTCACTACAAGCTTTTGAATATTATATAATGTGCATATTTTTTTTTAAATAAGTTCATTATTAAATGTATAGCTATTCTATTACTTTTTTCTGATGAAAATTGTTAACAAATAATGGCTAAGAAGTGTCTACTTGATGCAACATTTATCTGTCTAGCTATTACACTTCCCAATTACGAGCATGCCTTGTAAACGTTTTTTTACACACTTATTAGTTGCTCAAGTAAATTGTTTTTGCTAACGCAGACCCATCAAGAGATTTTAAGGTTATCATGGCTTGGTGGCAAGACATGGCTCAACAAAATGGCAAGTGCAGCTTAAAACCAGAGGCTTTAGATGGCGGAACATACAGTGCTGTTCAAAGAGGTCAACAATATGATTTTGCTGTTTTAAGAATTGCTTTTTAAATTCTGAAAGAGGGATTGTTCTTGCAAATTTTGTTTTAAGTTTACTTGCTGAGACATGGCATCTCTTTATTTTTTTTGATATAATTCTATTTGACATTTAACTGTCATCTTTTTAGAGACATGTCCAATTAAATGTTATTTGATTGCCTGAAGCATAGTATCCTAATCTGTAATGGTGGATAATAATTTAGTTTTTGCAAATATTTTATGAATGTATGACGGACCAAAAAAAATGGTTTGTTCACATCTCGCAGACAAACTTTTCATGCCTTAAACCAGGAAGCATGTTAGCCTGTTTTTTTCTGCTCGCCTTTTGTTTCAGTCATCAGTTCCTGACAATCATATTTCTCTGTTTCAGAGAACGCTGCTACAATAATTCAGTCTTACTATAGACGATTAGTGGAACGCCGAAGTTATATGAGAATCACTAGTGCTGCTCTAGTCTTGCAATCTGTTACATTGGCTTGGTTATCAGTGAAGAAGAAAGAATGTACGCTGGAGCTTATGGGAAGGAATGGGCTAGGATCATCTTCTGGTACATAGTTCTTCTCATGAGATATAATTTTTATTTTTTTATTTTTCCCTTCATTTTTCATTGTCTTATTCAAAGCTAACCATACAGCTAGGAGTAAGCACTTGGAAAAGCTTGGAATGTACACCACATATATAGCTGACAGGCATTGCTTTGTCAACTTGAGAAAGTCTGTCACAGTCATTCAGCGGGCTGTAAGGTTTTGGAATGCTCAGAGACATTGCAAGGCACAGATCATTAATTTTCAAAAGTGTATCGTTGAGCCCATGAATGTTGCCTCTCTCAGTCAGAGTTGCTACCATGGAATAAGGGCAACAACTGTTTATGCTCAAAAGGACACAACTAAGGAGAGTGGTTCAGTTGCTTATGAAGAAAATAAATTGAAATATCTCCAGAGAGCAGCATCAATCAGAATTCAAAATTCTTGGAAATGTTACATCTTCCACAAGTCTTTCAGGAATCAGCAAATTGCTGCAACTAAAATCCAGAGTCATTATCGTGGTTGGTTTATGAGAAAGAGTTTCGCATTACAGAAGCAAGCTACAAAGACAATCCAAAGGAGTTTCCGGTGTTCAAAGAGTAGAAGGGATTTTCTGATTCACAACAAGGAAAACAGATCGGCTATCATCATTCAGTCTCATCTTCGTGGATGGATGACTCGTACAAAAGCTTACAGAGAAAAAGATCTTTTTATTAGGATTCAAGTAAGTTCTGTCCTAATATTTGGTATTCTCTTTCTTTACCAATTTGACATTTCTTTTTGGTTGGTGCTAGAATCTAATCTGAATTGAATTTAGGTGAATATTCTTAACCAAAAATTGTTCCCTCCTCCCGACTTGGAGGCTCTAATCTTTCATGCATTCATTGCCCAGCCTCCATTATCCAGTGAATTTTTATGGGAAACATTTGTGATTGGAAATGCCTAAATTCTTTATAAGCATACTAGGTTTGTAAAAGAATTTGCTTTCTTCTTTTTATATCCAGTGCCTATATTTTTTCCCCAAATTGGGTCAGATATGGACATTAAACTGATGGATGGTAAACTTTTGCTTCGAATGCAAAAGGTGGTTTTTGTCGAAAATGTTCCAATTTTGCTAGGTTTGTATTTGTAAGCATGATTGTGGCTGCAGATGAATATTTTTTTGTTTTTGTTGATTAGAGCTTCTGCCGAGGGTGGTTACAAAGGAAGAAATTCCTGCTTCAGAATGATGCTGCTATAAAGATCCAAAGTGCTGTCCGTTGCATGAATTGTCGCGAGGCATTTGTTTCTCAAAGGAGTGCAGCAATTGATATCCAATGTTTAATTAGAGGGCAGACCACTAGGAGAAGACTTCTTGGTGATTCTTTTAATGAAGCTTTTTTTCATAGACTTCTTGATGTAGCACTATTATTGTTATTATTATTGTTATTATTATTATTATTATTTTAACACAGCACTAATTTTGTTGAATATGCATCAATATAGGATCCTTGTGCTCTCAGAAAAATGTAACATCTAGTGTCAAGGGTCGTGAATTGAAGATACTGCTTCAATCAGTCCTGAAGTTGCAAAGATGGTGGAGATATGTTCTGAAAGTTGGAGTGCAAACAAAAATGGCTGTTGTGATCCAGTCTCATTTTCGAGGATGGATAGCAAGGCGAATGATTAAGAGAGAAATTCAATGTGTGATGGTGATTCAAGTGAGTTCTTTTTCACCAAAATGCATGTGCCCGATTCCTTTATAGTTCGAAGTTGAGAAAAAATTATTGATGCTTGTTCAGTCTAACAATAATTAAGCCTTAGTCAACAAACTTTTTCTTCCAGATCCAGATGTACAAAGCAAATAAAGATTTTCTCCAAGACAAGTTCATCTCTTATGTTAAAAGTATACAATAATTCAATAAATGCTGGGTAGAACATATTAGTACATAACAATACTTGCAACTTCAAGCTTGTGAGAGCTTTTACTTCTTTCATTCTCTTGACTTTTTATTATTTTCACTTTTCAGTCTTACTGGAAAGATTATTTGACACGAAAAGATGCAAGAGGCCAACTGTTGGACTTGCAATTGAGAACAGAATCAGCTATTGTTATCCAATCACATTTTCGAGGATGGAAAGCGAGGCAAATGGATAAGAGAATACAACAATGTGTTATTCTGATTCAAGTGAGACCTTTTCACCATGGACCTCTGCATGCTTTTTTATGCTTGCTCATGTGTTAACTCAAGAAGTTTATCTATCATTCTTTGAGCTTATCATAGAGGATTCAGGTCTAAGCTTTTTATAGCTGCAAGTCCTGACACATGTTACCTCTACGTTAGTCACAATTTTAGTCTTTGTTAAGAAATTTTTTATCAATCATACTAGATTTGCCTAAACCAAATTTCAATTTCCCTTGTGATAGTCATACTGGAAAGGTTACCTTGCGCGAAAAGATGCAAGAGGTCAACTGCTGGACTTACGATTGAGAATGCAAAAATCTGCTGCAAATGTGGATGATAGTAGGAGGTTAATAAACAGGCTCATATCAGCACTATCAGAACTACTGAACATGCGAAGTATCAGTAACATTCTGCATACATGTGCAACCTTGGGTAATCACTTGACATATGTTTGATACCCTGCTTACTAATCTTAGAACATCTTTTTTCATGCATTACAAGCCAAAGAACTGGCGATAACGGCACAAAACATGGTGTGTTTTAACAGATGTGGCCACCGAACTATCAGAAAGGTGCTGTGAAGAGCTTGTTGCTGCTGGAGCCATCGGCACTTTACTGAAGTTGATCCAGTCTGTGAGCCGGAGCATACCTGATCAACAAGTTCTAAAGCATGCACTCTCCACTCTCAGGAATCTTGCCCGTTATCCAAACCTCACTGAAGTATTGGTTGAGAGCCGCGGATGTGTGGATGCTGTTGTTTTGGAGTTCATACGGTGCGCATGCTTTCTCTGAGCTATCAACACGTATTGATACATAATTTTACTGCAAGAATTGTAACAATTTTTTACTTTGGCTTCGTTTCCTTATCAGGAACAAAGAGGGATATTTCATTGCAGCTGAGCTTTTGAAGAGAATATGTAAAACTGAAAAAGGTGCAATAACTATTCGCAAGTCACCAGCTCTTTTAAAGAGGTTGAACAATCTTAAGGAAGATCTGAGTAGGAAGGCGGGAAATGATAAGAGGTGAGCCACTCATCAGGAGCTAAATTTTCGACGAAAATTCGTAATTGCATTCTCCATTGTTGATGTAATTATTTGTGGCTGACAACAGGAATGCAAGAAATGTGGTGACAGCAAGAGAAAATTCAGAGAGAAGATTAAAAGAGGTGGTTGAGTTGCTCAAGCTCATTGCAAATGCTTAAAGGAGTATGTGTTTCTTTACCACTTTCCAAGTTCATCTTTTAGTGTCTTTTCTTATGAGAAATGGAAATGAACTGAAGTAGTGTGTTTAATTTCTTTCATTTGGTGGTATATTGTTTAGAAATATTTCTTAACTTGTCATGATCCTATCTAAACAAGTAGCATTTGCTTTGATGGGGAAAGTTATGTTGTGAAGATATTTTTGAGTTGATATAGGTTTATTTTTAAAATTAAGTTGTTTTATGTTAGTAAATAAATTAGTGGAGGGTAAGAAAAAAAATCATAATTTATGTTATACATCTAGATAAAGTAATACACTAACCGTTATTAATAAAATTGTCACTAGGCTTATTTATATTAAAATAAGGTACAAGATTTAATTGATTAGTTTAAATATATTTGGAGTTATGAATTGAGAAAAGTCATTTTATTTCTCAAAATACAATATTTGTAATTGTGTAATACATTTACGAAGGAAATATAAATAGTTTCTTTCTGAGTATGAGGGTTCTAGAATAATGGATGATATATTTGAGATGGAAGAAATTAATATTAATGTCATTTGTAATAAAAGGTTTAGAATAATAAACGAATAATTAGTTAATTTATTTTATTGAAAAAGGAATTTAAATTAATTTTTCTATATTTCAATAGTGACAGGATGAGGATAGATTAGGGTCAGCAAGTTGTCCACAGTTTGTTGGATGTGACGATTAACAATAACAACCCAACTTGGAAACACGACTTTATTATAAATAAATGTAAAAGCGTTTCCCATTGGTTGGTTCACATAAATTATCTCACCTCATTTGGATTTTGTGGCCCGCACAAGTTATACCACTTGCGTTTCTTTGGTTAATCAATTTTTTATTTTTTATTTTTCAAAAGTAATTAATTTTCTACATAATCTTTTCCTAATTTATTAAAGAAATAAAGAAAAATATACTCCCATGAAGATTTATATTTTTCATTTTTATTAGTTTCAGATAAAGTTTAAGTTTTTTTTTTTCAAATGAGAAACACTGAAGAAAATTAATATTTCTTTCATAAAATTCACAAACAATATCCAATACAACTACTTATTACAAAATAAAATATTGTAATAAATAAAACCAGCAATAAAAATGAGTTCACAAGTGTGTTGATACAGAGTATAGAATAATGATTATAATTAATATGAATCCACGCAACAATAAATATAATAATGATTTAATCCAAAAAATAGAATGGTGAAAAACAATCAAGCAGCCCTAGCGAGGTGATGCATGGATTGAAGTCTATCAGCAGGGTCGATGACAAACCCCCTCCTAACGAATGATCTCGGCACCGTTACCGTTAACACGCCGTCGACGTACTCGGCCGAGATACCGTCAACATCCACCTCCCGCGGCAGCCGGAATTTCCGGTTGAAGCTCCGGTGGGGGTCTTCCGTTGAGTCAACCGTTCTTATGATGACGTATATTGAATTCTCCACTTCCACTCTTATATTCTCCTTGCGCACACCTGCCAGCCACACAAATTAGGTCAATTTTTTTTGACATTTAACAGAATTAGGGTGGAAAAGAGGTGTGATAATTTAATCACCAGGGATATCTGCGGAGTAAACGTGGGATTGGGGGGTCTGACACCAGTGGACGTAGTTATCGGGGATGGAACGGCGGGAGAATATATGGGGGGAATGGATGAGTTGGCCACCGTAATATGGGTGGAATGATGGAATCTCCATCTCTCTCTCCTCTCTCTCTCTCTCTCTCTCACTCTCACTCTCAAATGGTGTATTTATGGGGAAATTGGGAGTGAAAGAAATGAGCAAGTTGGGAGGTGGGGGGAATGAATTTATGGGGATAGACTCAAATTGGCTTAGTTGATTTAACAGAAATTGAATTATTACAACATTGTCTTGTCATAATTTTTTAAGTGAATATAAACTCTATTAAAAAGGCATTGAGGCGTATGTAGAAATAAATTATTGAACAGGTATTGAAATTGTATACAGTTGTTACCTGATTGTTAAGTTCAAAATTACGTATTTTGATGGTTAACTTTCAACATATTTTGAATGTTCAAATTGCATGATCATTAAGTTCCATTTTACGTATCTAAATTTTATACTTAAAATTTTAACTTCTCTTCTACGAGTAGTAGTAATGATAATATTAATATTTTGCAATCAAAACGTCAAATTGACGGCTAAGTTTCAACATATATGGACATTTGACACAATGTGATTCTCATCTAGCTAAAAACTTTGAACTTTTATAATCCATAATTGCACTCTTCATCATAATTGAAAATATCATGCGTAACATGATCCAAGAATAACCATAACAATCAGAATGACAACATGAGTGCATTCCTCTGCATGGATTTTGAAAAGTTTAAGGAAAAAAACCATGGGGACAACACATTTTATTCGATCCATGGTGACAAAACAAATTCATACTCTCAAAGCTTCAACACACATTGTCGTACCTAACAAAGAAGCAACATCTTTCTCAAAATGCTCGAATCTGATGCATTCCCACTTCAATAAAGACACTCCTCCTTAGATCCTTCTGAATTCTTTGTGGGGGTCGAACTAGCTGAGCTGCTCCTTTCCTCGTACCCTTGATCTGGAGGATGAGACACTGTGACAGCCACAATATCACTACTCCCTTTGGTCATTTCGACAGGCCAATGTACATCCACAGTCTCAATAAACGGCTGAAACCATGCTAGCCTAGAGTACTTGGGACCAGCCCCAACATCTTGCTCAAGCAACGGGTGCGCTAATGCAGCGGCCATCATAACCGCGTACACAAATCTAAGCTCATCAAATGAAGGGTTTCTAAACTCAAGACCACCAGCTGAAGTGCAACGAACCACATCAAACACAGGAAACCGGTCTTCACCCGACTTCTCCAACCCTAAAGACTTGATCATTCGTTTATTCGATTGAAACATCAGAGAATCCACCTCATAAGTGACTCTAAAAAGCTCAACATTAGGAGCCCTAATTGTCTCCCTAGAGCCTGTGGTTTTGATACAATCGTTCTTGGACCTAAACATATGAATCCCCAAATCACCACCATCTCCACCGATGAACTGAATACATGGAAATGGTTGTTTCCGACCATACCAATCCCAATCCTTACCCACTCTAACACTGAAAAGATGACCGGGGCGTAATCGCCGCCATGGATCGGTTCTATACAAGGAAGCAGCAGCTTTATACAGTGATTTTATGAAAGATGAGCTAATCCCATCTATCTTCAATAGGCATGTTCCGGATCCAGGACCCAGTCCATGACCCGACCCGAACTGTTCCTGAAATCTACCGAACAAATTCTTCAAATGCACATCCATTTCAGTGACGAATACTCAAATTAAAGTTTGATCTCTCACAAAAAAATCCCTAAACAAACACTAGGAAATTCGTTCCCTTTTCCATATCGGAAACTCAGTTGAAGAACCCAATAATTCAAAAGTGACTTTTTAGAATGAAAAAAGCGTAGCTGTAAACAAAAATTCTAGAAATATACAGATCGAAATAATAAAGAAGAATTAATTGAATAGAAAAAGGAAGTGCGCCAATCGTAGGGATCACATTCTCGCACCGGATTTGCAGAGATGAACTTGTTCTCGTACCGGATTTGCAGAGATGAACTTGCGTTTTGCTCTGGCCGTCTGGCGTGGCGTGGTATGAACTAAGAAGAAGAGCATTGTCAAAATTAGTCAACCAAGTTGGCGCTAATGGGCCATATTGGGCCCTTTTGTTTTTGCAAGATGGATTAGCCCAAAACCGTACTCCTAATTCTCTGTCTAATCTGAAAATCTTGCTAAGCCCAACATTCATGAATGATTTGTAGTAAATTTGAGTGAAGAATATATGACCAGAATTTCATTAGTAAGTTTTGATTTAAAAACTCATATAAAACACTATTTTCTCAATTCGTGTATAAATAATTTAAGACTTTTCAAATTATTATTAATTGTCTGAAATTTTGAAAGGTTAAAATTTTTAGTCATTTTGAGTGAGTTTGTGTTAAACCAATTTCATGTAAATTTTTTTTTTAAAATTAGAAAGATAATTACATTTTGTTGGGGGAATATAATTGGTTAGTACATATTAATTAATAAATTAATTATTAATAAAATAATAATTAAAGTGAGTGAATATATTGGATATTTTAGACATTGATCCTCTCCGGCAGGTAAGATTTATCTATAAATAGCGTTATTCTGCACTCATTTCATACACCACATCCAAAACATCAGCACATAACAAGCATTTGCATTCTAGTCATTTCACCGAGCACTACCTTCTTCTTGCTAAGATTTTTTGCTTCTCCTCTCTATTTCTAGTATTTTCATTTCAATATTCTCCCTTATACATTTATACTCTATTATTGTTAATGTAATATATTGTTATTGTAATAGTGATTGTAATAAATTGTTATTGTAATAGTTATTATTAGGAAAAATTACTACTAGGTACACACTTTGTACCTCTAATTACTATTAGATACATTGATTTAAAATAATTACTATCACATACAAAATATTAGAGTAAAATACCAAATATAACCCTAAACTCATACACTTTTAAATCACAAACCCAAACCCAAACCCCCACCCACCGCCGGAATGCCGCCGGACCACCCCACTTTTTTCTGCATACACTTTTTTTTACTTCACACACATTTTTTACTGCACATGAACTTTTGCTGCACACAATATTTATATGCAGCACATTGTAGGGGTAATGTTGAAATATCACTATATATTTTTGTAGTTAGTAGTAATATTTTTGTATGTTTGTATTTCATAGTAATTAAGAGTTTTTTTTGTACATAGTAGTAATCCTTCCTAGTTATTATTAATGTATTTATAAATTAACAATTTTAAAATATTTTAAATCTTAAAAATTATAAAATTATGAATATAAATGGGCTCACGTACCTTACGTACTACGCAAACCAAGACTACACAAGTGCCTTTAAATTCTTATCAAGATGTATGCAGAACCTAACAATTTTTTTTATTTAGAGTATATTTTTTGAGTTTTTTAGAAATTACACAATAATTTTGCAAATTTATAATATATATTTTTTTGACTTATTAATGATATTTGTTGAATACATGTAAAATTGGAATAATAAAATTAATAATTGGACCCATTTAATCGGATCTTCATCTATCAGACAAAGGAGCACCCTATATACTACATGCGCCCTATTTAAAGAGAATATTTTTTTTATTTTGACGTCTCACCTCAAAAATTTTATTTTATTTTTATATACATGAACCCACACAAATCCGACTAGTGAAGGGGAATAATCTGCATTCCCACAATTATTTAATTTTAATCTATAAATAATATTTTATTTTATATTTTTGGGCCTCAATCTCAGGTGTGCGGTAGAGATAAAGCCGATAAAAAAAGTAGCTTTTTTTCTCTCTCTCATCATAATCTTCTCATCTGCCCTAATCAGTGTTCCGCTACCCCGCCCCCCCCCCCCCCCCCCCCACGCACGCTATCAAATCTAGGGTTTCGACGATGATGCAGCCGGCGACTACCATGGTCCCTCCCCCCATGGCTCCTCCGCCGCAGTACGGCCAACAACCTCCACAACAGCCACCTCAACAGTGGCTGCCTCAGCAACCCCAATACTCAATTCCTCCGCCCCAACAACCTCCAGCCAGTGGGTATTACTACCCGCAACAGCAGCCTCCGGCAGCCTCAGTGCCGCCGCAACAGCCACCGCAATATACCACGGTGCCCACGGCGCAACCGCCGATAGTTGATGATGGCATTCGGAGTCTGTGGATTGGAGATCTGCAGTACTGGATGGATGAGGCGTATTTATATTCTTGCTTTGGCGGCTCCGGGGAGGTATATTCGGACATCTGGAGATTAAACGCTGTTTGAATTATTTATTATCCCTATTTTAAATTTGACGAATTTTGGGAATAGAATATTCTGAAAAATTGTTAGGGTTGATTTGAATTGGGTTTGTGAAGTGAAATATCACTTGGAATTGTTCTATGCATGTGTTTCTATAGGTTTGCAAATTTCGTTCTATTGCGTTATTTGTTAACTTTTATGTTCTTGTTTGTATTATTTTTAGTTTACCATTTTTGTTACTTTATGCTTCAACAATTTGAGTTATTGCTGAACAATAGGTATGGTCACATTTTTTATAGAAGGTATATTATTCTGTTTGTTTTTTCCAAATACTATTTGGAGGATTTTTTTTTTTTTTTTGGCGGTTGCATTGTCGAGTTGTGTCTTGAGGAGGGGTGGATTGCTATATTTGTGATGCTTGGTTGGTGGGAAAGGTAGGTTTTGTTTCTTATATTTTTGGGAATAATTGGATCTCTTTTTTTCAGGTGGTGTCTGTTAAAGTTATCAAAAACAAGCAAAGTGGTCAACCTGAAGGATACGGCTTTATAGAGTTCTCTAGTCATGCTGCTGCCGAAAGGAATCTGCAGGCATATAATGGGACTCTGATGCCAAATATTGAGCAGACATTCAGACTGAACTGGGCCTCTATGGGTGCTGGGGAAAAGCGGGATGATGCTCCTGAATACACTGTTTTTGTTGGAGACTTGGCAGCTGATGTTACTGATTACATGCTTCAGGAAACCTTTCGAGCGAATTATCCTTCAGTCAAGGGTGCAAAAGTTGTCACGGATAGGATAACAGGACGAACAAAGGGCTATGGGTTTGTGAGGTTTGGTGATGAAGGTGAACAATTACGTGCAATGACAGAGATGAATGGAAGGTTTTGTTCCACTAGGCCCATGCGAATAGGCCCAGCAGCTAACAAACAAAAAG
Organism: Pogostemon cablin; assembly: GCA_023678885.1. Taxonomy (NCBI): domain Eukaryota; kingdom Viridiplantae; phylum Streptophyta; class Magnoliopsida; order Lamiales; family Lamiaceae; genus Pogostemon; species Pogostemon cablin. The sequence continues at coordinate 5,769,058 of CM042958.1, forward strand.
TGGGTGGTCAGACAAAAGGTATCATGATTTTTTTTCCTGTTTTCTGTGGGTGCTATAGTATCAATTTAGTTGCAGCCACTGTTGGCGTTTCCATTCACCTTCATGTATTATGATGCTTTGTCTTTAATTTGGCAGTTCTATGCATAGGTGGCTTTTTATGTTTTGGAATATTTGGAGTATAGATGTCTCTTTGTTCAGCAATGCTATTAAGTTGCTTTCTTTGATATCTTGAAGATAAGCTCGTCTTACGAAGCCATTTCCTTCCAGTACTTTTAAAATTTTAGGTTCTGAACTATTAAAACTTGCATAATCTCATAAAGAACTCCGGTTGTCTCAAAGCAGGGTGTCAGGAGGCTCTATCATATAGGGGCCTGGAGCCAATTTCAGCTGAAATGATAACCTATTTAGTGCCTGGTTTTGTGTAGGTCAGTTCTATTTTAATGTTACTTACATTTGGTTCCTTGAGGCTTTAATTTTCTACGAATTTCAGTTTCTTTTCCTCCAACAGTCCCTTTACATTCTAGCTCCAGTCAAGTTAAAAGTATATTTTATTCTAGCCTTTTTAATATTCAATCTTACAACCGTAATAATTATTGTATCTCCATGCACCACTTATCCTTTGTGGATTTAGATATATATTAGTTTTTTTACCTTTCTTTTTGGTTCCTATCCTATTTTTCTCTGAGCACTTATTACTGGATCTACTCCTGTTAGAAAAGGCTCATCATGGAGAGTGGGCGTTGATCTAAGGTTGATGAAATGCTTACAGTACGCAGGTTTCGATGGTTTGTGCAGCAATTAGTATTTTGTTAAATTTTTCCAGTTCATCCTCTTTTGATTGAGTTCATCAGTCCTACAATGTTCATTCTTTCGTTTCCAAGTCAAGTCTTAAATTAGGTGTAAACATTTTTAATTTACATCTATTTCAGCTCCATAAATTTATAATTAAGCTCGTTAATTGTTCCATGGTATTTCAATTTTTCTGTCATTGATGAAACTTTATAAATTTGTCCTCTCACTGAGTGTCATGCATGTTCCAAAATGGAATTCGTTGTTTTTCTCTTTTTCACATTGACAAAGCTATGTTAGTTTGCCCCTCTTATTGCTAATACGCACTGATGTGCCCATGACGTCATCTATTGTAATACTTGCTATGATATTCTGCCACAGAAAATTCTCATACTTCAACGGTTAGCCTTATTTTTCTCAAGCTGTCTGCCATGTCATGTTGAATAGAAGAAATGACATCATTTCCTGTTGTTTCTCAAGCTATCCACCATAAGCTTGTGATCCCTCAATATGATTGAGCGGTGTCTCTTTGTATTCTTACATAGGCTGTTTCTGGCACATTCTTCTCTATATCTTAGTACTGGCACTGTATTTTCCTGTATGTAGTAAGTTGTTGACTTCTGCCTTAAATCACGGTAGTTGCAAGACGTGCTGCCTGAATCTTTTGCTGTTTTGTTTAATGGTCTTTATCTTCTTGCATCTCTTTATTATGTGAGATCGACTTGAGCTTTCTGGAAAAATGGTTGGTAACTGCCTACTTTTTTTATACAGTATCTTAGTCGTTGAGAATTATCCAAATTAGATATGTAACATGTAGAATGAATTATTTTTGCTCCCTGTATTGCTGAATAAGCATGAATTTTGCTACACTCTCTCATACTCTAAATTTCTTCACAACATTCACCTGTATATATGTTTTAATATTGCAGCCTCATATCAGACTTCACAAGGAACTCCAAGTGAGGATGATCCTACTAACACAACTGTTAGTACTATTTTCCTGTAACAGTTTGTTATCTGTTCATTTTCAGACTCTTGCTTATGGTTACGTTTATTTCCATTCTCCAGATCTTTGTTGGGAATTTGGACGCCAATGTCAATGATGACCTTTTAAGGCAGGTGTTTGGACAGTACGGCCAGTTACTTCATGTAAAGATACCTATTGGCAAACGATGCGGTTTTGTTCAATATGCTGACCGGTAAATTGGGAACCCCAGCTCTCTTTTTTTGGTTTTAATTCTTGTGTTTCTGTCTTTTCACTTTGTATGCATAATATCAGAAGCTGTGCTGAAGAAGCACTACGGATGCTAAATGGGACCATGTTGGGAGGGCAGAGCATTCGTCTGTCATGGGGTCGCAGCCCTTCAAACAAACAGGTTCTACTTGAACCCTTTTTTTTTTCATCTCAGGGTTATTTTAGACAGTAACACTGATTTATCTATGTTTTCTACTTTAGGTCGATCCAAACCAATGGAATGGTGGTGGATATTATGGATATACACCTGGATATGAAACTTATGGGTATGCTCCAGCACCACAGGATCCAAATATGTATTATGCAGGATATTCTGGGTATGGAAACTACCAACCACAGCAGCAACAGCCGATGATGCAACAGCCTCAGGTGTGTGTGCCAACTTGTAAAAATTATTTGGGATCTCTGTTATTATATGTTCTTGTTAGGAAACATGGCAGTAAGTTTTTCTCTGAGGACAAATTGCACTGTTTACTTCGATCTTTTTAACCAGAGTTCTCAAGATTCTTACATGAACATATAATATGAATGATTATTTGCATGTGTTGATGTTCCTTATGAATATAATGAATCATATCCTGGAAATACTGCTATGGAAATTATTGAAATGTTTACATATCAAGAGTTATGTACTTGCATAATTGGTTCTCTGATGTAAAATAAGTTCTAAATATTAGAATATTAAAATGGTATTATATGATTTTTCAACCTGCATTGCGATTATTCATTTATGTTGGATATTAAAAAGTAGTATTCTCCTGTTGCAGTGATCCTGCGGTGATGAAAGGAACGACGGTTCAGTGGCAGCATTTGCAACTGTAGAGATGGAGCTGTTGGATGCTGTGTGTGATCATAGCAGTGTCCAAGTCTCAAGACTAGTGTTGGCCAGATAGTGTTTTCTCTTTCTTTAAAACAGGATGAGTAAATCATTGGACTGAATTTGGTGTTCTCTCTCCTTAAACTCAAACCTGTATTCTGCTTTATCTAATTGCTATTTTGTGATGGCTTGTGTGTTCATCTTTGAATATGAAGTAGGTCTACCTGGTAAATTCAGTTGTTTATCGTCGTTGGGTTTTAGATTTGCTTGATTATGATAAGTGTGCTTAATTTTCATCACGGGTTAAGTAAATGTATTTTATATGGTCAAAATAGTTAATTATTCGAATAAAATATATAAGCTCTTATTTGGGTATTTCTATAATATCAAGGCAGCTGCAGCTCGGCCCACGTTCATTAAAAGGTGTTAATGTTTCTATTCTTAACGTACCGTAGTTAAAATTCTTTTTACAAATATTTGGTTATTTTCATAAAAATGTCACTTTATACAATATAAGAGGAAAAAAATAAAAGAAGTCGTTTTCAATTCACGCTCTAGGTCATTTTCTTCATGCTAAAATATACTCCTATTTGAATAGGAAACGTCACACTTAACACACTAATTCATTACATTACTTTCAAGAGTCAATAAATTTGTTATTTAAAAAAAAAATCCTTCTTAAACTCTATATCTCTATCATAAAGATGAAGCGGACGGAGGGAATATTACACATTGAGACCATCATTCACATTCAGGGGAATGAAAACCCTAACTCAGGGAAATAATAAAGATGCAAATAGCTTCCGGTAACACTTAAAAGGACCCTCAATTTTCGAAGTCAGACATCAAGTTTAGCTCTATATTTTACGAGACACATTTAAACTATTTGAACAGCCTGCTATTCACTAAAAATAACTTTAAATAATATCACAACAGAAATCTAATAAATAGTCTCATAGAATAAACCAGAAACATCAGAAATTCTATATTTTAAGTGGGGCCATATAAAAATAGACCATACCAGAAACATCGTCCTTACAAAGTCAGTGCGTGCTAGGAAAGAAAACTTGTTCGCATCGGTGGACAGAAAGATTATCCTCATCACAAAGAAGCTACTGTTTGCATCAATCTGGTTTCTTTAAGTTCAAGCAATTATCTGCTGCCTGGCTGAACAACTCTTGGACCTGCCTTAGCTCCTTTTCTGACACAACATTATTTTAGTTTAAGGTTTTACAATAGTCACGCAGCTTCAAATAAAACTACATCAACAATAGAAAATGTGCCTTAGAAGGATCTTGTAATTTGGATCTTTCTGGGATACCTTCCCTTGGCAATTACCATATCTAAATATGATGAAATAGTTATAGCATGATCACTTGATAGTATTATGTTATTATTGATCAGTCAGTGAGTCTTTCTCGCGGTGGTCTTAGGTTAAGGTTTAGGTTTGGAATCTTATTTATATTGCCAGTCTTTAATGGTTAGGTATCTAGGGAGATCATTGAGCTTGACAAATGACAGTTGTTGCTCAGGCAGAATCATTCCTTAAAATTTTTAATTCCAATTGACATCTTATTCAATCGACAGTAATCATTAATTCATTATCATCACCCTTGACTCAATTATATTGTTTAATTTTTCTAAGGTTGAGGTAATGGTGGTCATAAATAAAAATTCAAGTTAGATCAGTTCCCTAGAGTAGAAGTGATAAACCTATATCCTGGCTTATAACCCATAGTCTACATATTATGTTTTATCCAATGATACAATGAAAACAAGAGAACCAAACGTTAATTGTGATATTCTATTTAAGACGAAAAAAGATCTTACCTGCAGCTTCCAGTTGCTTTTGTAGCTCTTGCCCAATTGCATCATTTTCAGCCTGCATGTGATTATTTTGATGAGTAGGGCTTGATAATAATATAACATTGGTAGGTTCATTGAGCAGGAATGAGATAATATAACCAAACAAATTCATTGAAAAAAACATAAACCAATTAAAAAGCACGAAAAACAGGAAACTAGTAAAAAGACCATCTTAGTAATCCACAAGATGATAGTACAGCAAACAAATTATAAATAAGATGATGGTCAAATATGTTAAGGTAATTCACCAATAACTAGATCATCACTCTAGTAATCATGCACTCAACAAAAAAAAAATAAAAAAAAGAGATTACGTACCTGGAGTTCTGCAATTCTTTTTAGTTGAGCTTCTTCACCACCCTCAGGCAATGGAAGTGCAGCAACCAAAGCATCAAACTGCAACAAAATTCATCTAAAATTCTTTGTAGACTTCTCCGAGGAGGATCAAAAAGAGTTCAAGAGACAAGAAGCATCAGCTTTTGTAATGTGGGCTAGATGGCGAAAATTCACTGGCAGACAATCAATGAACTCTTTAAATAGCATTCAGGGATCGTGATGAAATGAAGTGTGCAATTTGGGATAGGAATGCCACTAACATCTTTCTCAATGTCTTGACTTTCATTTTTAACACTTAAGACAGATAGATCTACAAGCCTTTTTAAACATTTTGCATTATTTCTCAAGGGCAAACAAAAAGATAAATTACAAACACATACTACTGCATATTTTAACATTTTTTTCCCAACTGATATTATCTTCCTTCAAGCACATTGTCCCAAACTCTTTCTTTATGAGTTTCATCAAAAGTCAAGTGCAATAAATCATAAGCAAACTTGGATTGAATATCAGGGAAAGTCATCTCGCTAGAGAGATACAGAGTAAGGTAACAAATGAAAACAAGAATCAACAAAAGATCAAAGCAGATGAGCGGGCAAGGTCACCCATCCATGTAAATGTTCAAATAAAAACTACCAAAAAATATAAGTCTTCTGCCACACACACAACCCACACTTGACAATCCCCATATCACATATTGAATGGAAAACATGAAACAACAAAAATCCCCCACCTATTGATAAAACAATGAAGTAACGTAAACATTCTGTTACAACTGAATACAATATCCAAAAAGCATTCAGCTAAAGAGAAACCACTCAAGCTGATTACAAGGTTACTTTTACAGAAAACCAATCAAATGGCCAACGAGTACACTTTCCACGTGATTCTGGGATGTGCCCTAAACCAGTTCACACAGAATTTTCACCAATTAAAGCGTACAAATAAATCAGTGGATAAATAAATAAAACCTGTTTAGCAGCTTTCACCAATTCAGCACTTAGAATTTTGGGCTGTTCAGCAAGATTAACCGCATCTTCAGCACCGTTTGCATTTGCAGGTGGCTCCGGATAATTAGAGGATAGCTGTACTGGAGTTGCATCCCTTTGGAGCGTGCCAAAGGTATTGAAAGCAAGAGACGCTATTGTATTCACTTGTTCTTGCAACTGCGATATGATATCCATCTTTTACTCTCTATCACACCCAATCAGCCAGAAATAGTTCGGTTTAAATCCTAAAGCAGTGACGCGAGTAAATATTCAGCTACTCGATCTACGGAGAACGGAAACTATATGGGACCAAGGTGGAGAAATTAAATGGAAATGGCGGAGGTCTGTGTAACTTCTCCTGCTGCTTCCCGGTGCCGCGGTGGAATTGGCGTTGTGCTGGAGAACATAAAATCCGATTAAAAACTAGCAAAAGGGGATTTTTGAAATTAGGGTTTCATTCCCTAATTTTGATTGGGATTGGTCCTCTCTAGAAAGAAAAAAATTTGTACAAAGGTAAAAAAATTGATGTAGTATATTTTTTTATTTTAATAATGGGTGGATTATCTCACAGTTTGTTTTATATAGATGACTTCCCCTTAAAATACTTTATCTATTGGAGTGGAGTACTATAATCATTAATACTATACATTAATATTACATCAAATTATTATATGGCAGGATTTTAGTGTTAGTATGATTGTTTGGTGAATGTTTCCAAAGAAAATATATATACTCCCCGTCTCGTTTTAATATTTACGTTTCTATTTTGTGCGTCTCATTTTAATGTTTACGTTTTCTTTTTAATATTTACGTTTTCTTTTTTGGAATATGAGACTCACCTAAAATAATTAATATATCATCCAACACTAATACACCTACCACTTTACATTAAAAATTATATCTTTCCACCCACTATCTATTAAAATATTATACTCTTTAATCAACGTGCAAAAAGCAAACGTAAACATTGAAACGGGACGGATGGAGTATATATATATATATTGTTTTTGAATTTGTTGGGTGGCTTGTAGGATCTTTCCACCAACTATCTATTAAAATATTATACTCTTTAATCAACGCGCAAAAAGCAAATGTAAACATTGAAACGGGATGAGATGGAGGGAGTATATATATATATATATATATATATATATATTTGAATTTGTTGGGTGGCTTGTAGGGCACAATGTAATTAATTTCCTTTAACATTATTGATATTAATGCAATAAAACCTCTAGAATAATTTATAACCTTAATAATATGGAATATATTAAATGGTGTTAATAATATGGAATATATTAAATGATGTACCCCATCATTAAGGGTTTCTACCGCCTTTATTCTGGGGATTGATGAAGGAGGTAAATCGCAGGATGTGCCTCAAGTAGAGCTGTTAAACGAGTCGAGTGAGCCCGAGTAGTGGGTGCTCGAACTCGACTCGAGCTGCTAACGAGCCAGGCTCGGCTCGGCTCGAAATTCATTACGAACTTACAGCTGAGCTCGACTCGACTCGAAAAATCCTACATTTATGCTCGACTCGAGCTCGACTAGTTAAGCAAAACAATCTAAGCTCGGTAGAGCTCGAACTTGGAGCTCGACAATTCAACAATTTATCATTATTCTACTCATACAAAGTTCATCTTCCCATTCTTGCTATAAAAAGGAAAATTAATTCGCATCCAACATTAATTAGTATTACAATCAAACCACAAATAAAACAATGTTAATTTTGATTAATCATAAACTGGAATCAACCTAACAGTATTGATGTTCTTGGTTACAAGCAGCAGAAAAATAAAGACCTGTAAAACCCAATTTTTTTGAAATTTTTTTAAAGTAAAAACTAAAATCCCAAAATGAAATCAAAAAATAGAAACAGAAAATAAAATGAAAAATAGTTGAGGAGATCCTCCTTCACGACTGGAATTAGAGAACGGAAACGGAGAGTTGAATTTGACAGATGGGGATGGCGCCCTTCTATCCCTAGATCCAGTGGCCACCCCACTCGCTAATTCAGATCTGGAAGGCTCGCGCGCAGGTCGGCAATTGTGGAAGCAAAACACGGAGCTGATCTGAAATTTATGAGACAAATCAAAGTTTGGAAGGGTAAGATGGGGGAGTCGCTTGGAAGGAAGAGATGGGGGAGTCCTATGGCCTCCGCTTTGTGTGATGGAAGTGGAAGCAGATTTTCATTTCTGAAAATGTAGTGGAGGCAGGTGAGTGTACTCCTAGGGTTTATATATATAATAATACTTGAGTACTTGCGAGCTACACGAGTCTCGATAACTTAACGAGTATTAAATGGGCTTGAACTCGAGCTCGAACGAACACGAGTCGAGCCGAGCTCGAGCTTTTTCGAGCCGAGCTGAGTTGGCGAGCAGCTCGATCGGTATAACAGCTCTAGCCTCAATTGGCTTATAGAGATGCCCTTACTCTGGGGATTGATGAATGAGGTAAATCGCAAGATGTGCCTCAAGTGGCTTATAGAGATGACTCACTGTTTAACTTGTGCTTGTAAGGGGCGATATTCATGCCAAAGGCAGAATTCGAACCCCCACCAGGAAGACATTTCCATGAAATATATTAGTTTTGATTACTTTAATAAGGTTAACGAAAAATGTAAATAATTTGTTGAATAAGTATATTTATTTTTTTAAAGCATATTATACCCACATAATAACGGTACTTTAATGAACGACTCTTCTCACATGAGAGTAGTTGAATGTGGTGAAAAGTAGTAATATCCGTGCAACTAGTTCAAAGGAATCCAAAAAGGAGCGGATATGGTTGGGTTGAAATTAGCTTCACACCATGTTTAATTATTTATCTTAATAAAGCTGCTCTAACTTAAAATAATTTATTTAGTCGTTGAAAAAGAACTCAAAGAATGAAGTTAAAACTTGCATTAATAAGAAAAATATTGTTGGTGATTATTGGAAAAACGTCACAATTATTTATGGTGATTGGCAGATAGATAGAGCGAGTGTCATCTATGTGGCGTTGCAGTTTGATGGTGTGCAGGGCGAACGGCGTCGTTGATAACATAATCCATATCACCAATGTTGGTTTCGCCTGCACCCTTCGTATTTATCTGTGGAGTGGCAAGCTCCAGCTTGTACGAAGCTGCACACTGCGGCGAACCACCACCACCACCACCACCACCCAATTCCGGAGTCTTGCACTTGGGAGGCGATTTGGCCTTCTCCATCATAAACTCCAGCGGTTCACTCATCAACTCCGGTGGCAGCAACAGCGGGTTCCCCGCCACCAGGGCTTGGTGGTAACCGTAGTTTGCTGTCTCCGATGTTGCCTCTGCTTCTCTCTTTTCTTCGTGTAGGCTGAAAGCTAAGTGGAGCTTCAGATTCGGGCTCCTGTCGACGAACTCTGCTGCTGATAGAGATTTACCAGCTTCTTGGTGGTTGTGTTGGGACTGATTGGTGAAAAGATCCTGATGAAAATCGTACATTGGTTGCTGTTGTGCTTGTGTCTTTGGTTGGGATTCAGTTTCTTGCAGCAGCTCGATGGTGGGGTTGTCGAGGAAGTGTCTGTCTCGACAGATCATGTCGAAGCTGGGCTGCTGCGCCATGTTTTGCTCCATTAGACTCTGGTGGTTTGATCCGGACCCCTGTGACTTGTCAGGGCTCATCACGCCTCCCTGAATCTGGTCGATGCAATCTGGATAAGTGTTTGCTTCTTTGTTTAGTGTCTCTGATGCCTTCTCCGATACTTCAAATGCCTGCATTACTTCATCCTCTTCCACCATTCGAAGACTATTCCCACTCGGATCAACATATGACAGCTGTTTGCATACATTGGCTGGTGCTGTTGCTGCTGCTGTCATGTTTCCGTCCAGATTGGAACATGAGCTGGTCGCCCTCATCATCTCGTGGTTGCTGGACGAGACAGATGGGGGCACCGGTGGGCGAACAATGGCTTGTTTGGATAATTGGGAATGAGGGGAGTCATGATTGGGGTTATCATAAACTGGAACTCGGAATTCTCTTCTGCCTATCATCTTAGCTTGTGGGGCAATGTCATTGGCTGCTGAGAGCGGCACGAATTTCTTGGGTTGGAAGACTACTCCACGGAAGGGCGTTTCGTGGTTGCCAATCCGGACGGAGATAAGGTATCCAGCGTCGAAGGAGCCCTCGATGACACCGTACACGGAGCTTCCCAGCATGGTGGTGTCTACACCAGCATCTATTCTGTCAGGTTTGATAAGACCAGAATTTTGTGGTGAGTGTAGGGTGGAGGGAGTGGTGTTGTCCTTGCGCGGACGCCCACGCTTCCGTTTAGCCCCGATAGAGATCGACACGTCCGTCATGATTCCGATCACCCACTGCAACTTCTCCCCAGCTGAAATCATGTTCAAATATCAACACATTAATGTTGAAGAAGTTTAATCTGATTAAATTAAGCTTGAGTTTCACCAAGTTATTAATCAAAGCTCTATTCATTCAGTTATCACATGTGAAATTGATTCCAACGATTATTTTGCATATCAATAATTGGAATGATTCATTACATGATGAGTGAGATGTAGGAAATGTTTACAAAGTCCAGCAATTAATTGATACAAGATTAGATTAGCCAACATTTTTGAGCATGAAATTAGTGGAAGAGGCTAGATATGCACCTTTCTATGCAAAATTAATCCAAAAGTTGGTGTAAGTATAAATTTGCTGTCCACTTAGTTGTAATTATTGCTCTATAATACCTTTAGAAGCACTACAGAATGTATGTTCTTAGGCAGAACTACTTGGTATGTCAGCATCTAGTGCCTATATTTTTTTTCTCTTATTTTAATGAATAATATTTTTCGATTAAAAAAAAAATTCAAAAAAGCCATCCATCGATCAATCTGATAATCTTCATTTTTATTTTGAGCACACAAACCTAGCTACAAGAACATTATCTATGCATTCAAAAGTGTAGACCAAAACAATAAAAATAAAAAAATGAATGAAGAATCAAGAACTCACCTCTATTGGGGCTTATTAACAATTGTTACTCATAGCCTGATCTGATCCCTCTGCGTGTGTAGCTTTTTAAGTTTATAAATTTGGAGAGAATTACAAATATAAAATCACAGAAAAATAAAATAAAATAATAATAATAATAATAATAATAATAATAAGAAGAAGAAGAAGAAGAAAGAAAAAGAAAAGGAGTGCAGTAAAAGTGTGAATCAAATATTAGGGCAATAAAAAGGAATATAAATAAAAGAGAGGATGGTTGGATAGATTAGCGTGTGATTAATCAAATCTTGACCGCAAACCTCTCTTCTCCCACGAACGACTTTCATTGCAATTTTTTAGCATCTAACTGCAATTTCCTATTTATTAACAAACAATCCATTTTATTGATCAAGGGTGTATCTTAGTTATCTCCATTTGGCCTGTCTTTGAATTTAATGATAAATTTATTTTTAGAAGTCAGACTATTGTGTATGTATTTATAGAAATTATATTAAATGAGTTTTTTATAAAGCCAGACAAGTGGTTAGAGTTTATGTAGGTTCAACTTTAGAGATAGAGGCTAAATGAGTCGAATCCAACTAAACAAATAGCTGTTCAAATTTATTTAAAATATTATTGAACTTCAAAATATATGTTTGAGCTTGTTTTGATAAACAATTGAGCCGAACTCGAGTAATTTGATAGTTTTACACTTACTTTTACTAATTTTAATTAATTGAGATTAGTTCAAGCCGAACTTTTAATTTTATCGATCATAGAAATATGTTAAAACTTGTTTAATATCTTTATCAAATAGAGTTCAAACAAGTATTTACAAACTATCTAGATTTTCTTTAAAATATCCAAACAACCTTTTGCAATTACTCAAAAAAAAATATTTTTACATCCAAACATATATTTGTATAAATATTTGTATTGCATATTAAATTATTGGGAATTCAACATTAATTAATAATCCAATAATAATCAATATATTGGGCTACAAGTTAATTCAAAATTAATGACCCAATTGTAATTCAACTCTAATTCAATTTAGAAATAAACCATTTTCCCTTTCCTACCCTATACAATTCTCACCTAATATTCAGCCTCATTTTTTATTTTCCCATGATTTTATCACTTTTTTTTTTAAAAACACCCAATATATTACACAAATATCAAAATAACTAAATCGATAGATAATAGGAGTAATTTAGAGAGGGATACACACATTGTATGGGGCACGTGGTGTACATACGACAGTTAAAAATCATGAAGATCACAACCACGCAAATAAGAAATAGTGTCTACAATTATTAATAATTAGTTGGCAAAGACATCGATAATTACAGATTTTCCCATCTTCATCTTGAATCGCACCTCCACATCCCACCCCCATGGCTTCTCTTCTCACCAACGGTATCTCGCCCTTTCCCTCCCATCACGTCTCCGAATTCTCCAAGCCTTCTTCCTTCTTCCACAATCCCAAATCCCCTATTTGCAGAAACCCTAATTCAAGAACTTGCTTCAGAATCAGGGCTGACGTCGGATACGACTCCAAGACCAGCGTCGACGCCCCAGGTAAGAATTCCTTCAATTCTTCATCTGATGAGGATGACCCACTTCAGAAATTCTTGAAAAGAGACTACAAGTGGGGTTTCAACCAAGAAATCGATTCATTTACCATTCCCAAGGGGCTCTCCGAGGAAACTATTAGGTTGATTTCTTCTAGAAAGAATGAACCCGATTGGATGTTGGAGCTCCGGTTGAAGTCCTATCAGAAATTTATTAATATGAAAGAGCCCGCATGGTCGGACAATAAGTACCCAAGAATTGATTTTCAAGATATTTGTTATTATTCTGAGCCACAAAAGAAACCCAGTTTGAATAGTCTTGATGAGGCTGATCCTGAGCTCCTTAAGTATTTTGAAAAACTTGGGGTTCCTTTGAATGAAAGGAATAGATTGGCTAATGTTGCAGTAGATGCTGTTCTAGATAGTGTATCCATTGCCACTACCCATAGAAAGACTTTAGAGAAGGCTGGTGTAATCTTCTGCTCCATTTCGGAGGCTATTAGAGAGTATCCCAACTTAGTTAGGAAGTATTTAGGCAGAGTTGTACCTGCTGATGATAATTACTATGCTGCTCTGAATTCTGCTGTGTTTAGTGATGGTTCGTTTGTGTATATACCCAAAAATACAAGGTGTCCTATGCAAATATCGACATACTTTAGGATAAACGCAATGGAAACAGGACAGTTTGAGAGAACCTTGATAGTTGCTGAGGAAGGGAGCTTTGTGGAGTACTTGGAAGGCTGCACTGCTCCTTCTTATGATACTAATCAGCTACATGCTGCGGTGGTGGAATTGTATTGTCATTCTGGTGCTGAGATTAAATACTCTACAGTCCAGAATTGGTATGCTGGGGATGAGGATGGGAGGGGAGGGATCTATAATTTCGTTACGAAAAGGGGGTTGTGTGCAGGGCCTCGATCAAAGATATCATGGACTCAAGTGGAAACAGGTTCAGCCATCACTTGGAAGTACCCTAGTGTTATTTTAGAGGGTGATGAGTCAGTTGGAGAGTTTTATTCTGTGGCGTTGACGAATAACTGCCAGCAGGCTGACACTGGGACGAAAATGATTCACAAGGGTAAGAATACGAGAAGTAGGATTATTTCTAAAGGTATCTCAGCTGGACGTTCGAGAAATTGTTATAGGGGCCTTGTCCAAGTAATGTCCAATGCGGATAATGCAAGGAATTCCTCCCAATGTGATTCAATGCTCCTTGGGGACAAGGCTGCTGCCAATACTTATCCGTACATTCAGGTAAAAAAACTCTTTGGACGTGCTTTTTGGCAAGCCGTGCGGTCTTTATTTTGCGTTACCTTTTATTATCTGACTAATATAAAGTAGATTTATTGATGAGTAGTATCACTCTTCCCTGACTCTCCTGGTCATGTTTCAAAGCTTTTTTTCTAGAATGTGGAAGTTGAATATTTCATATAAAATAAATTACATTTTATCTTAGATGTTTTGTGTGTTTTTTATGTTTATGTGTATAGGCTGAATTTGTCGAAGTATAAATTGAATTTGACTAATATTAAGAGTGTGTATTCTCCTAGAGCACTAGCTGTTAGATCATATAGACCTTTATGCTTTTGTTCACTTTGTTTATCCATCCTCTTGTTTGTGTTATTTATATACACACACGAATGTTTGTGTACACGAAGGGCCTCGTGAGATTTGTTCTGGACTTTGGACCTCAGTCCTCAATGTACTCGAGCTGGAGCTGGAAATATTTTGAAATTAATTGTCTTAAAGTGTTGTGCACAAAGATAGTATAGTAACTCTCAGATTGAATCTTGGTGATGTCTAAAGTTGACTGTTTTCCATTTCTGCAATTCCACATGCTCTAGTAGAATGAATGAATATATCCCCTTCAGTCTATGAATGATTCAAACAAATTTGTGCTGATCGCTTAATTCTCATCGTTTAATCAACAGTCAAAGAACTCCACAGCCCGGATCGAACATGAAGCCTCGACCTCAAAAATTGGTGAAGATCAATTATTCTACTTCCAACAGAGAGGAATCGACTATGAGAAAGCCATGGCAGCAATGATCTCCGGCTTCTGTCGGGATGTGTTCAATGAACTTCCAGATGAGTTTGGAGCCGAGGTGAACCAGCTCATGAGCATAAAGCTTGAAGGATCCGTCGGTTAGACGCCACCAAGCTTCGTCTAACTTGTTAGTTTTGGTCTGTAAAAACTAAGAATCCCCTGAGCTGTGGTCTTTCACCTTGTCAAAAGTTTGTCTACTTTGTAAAGCTACAAGTCAGTGTTAGTCTCAGTGGAATCGTTTATACAGAATAAATGTCATGTTTGTGCTCACACTACTTTTCTTGATCGAGTTGCAGCTTTTAACTATTGTTGCTTGGGTACTATTAGACCGTTTTTAGATTTTCTCAAATAGTTATCAACTTTTTATTAATCTTTTTTTATATCTAAAAATGTGAGTATTACTGGCCCTTTTCAATAATTTGAGTATCACTTTTTAATAAAATTTTATCACTTTTTATTCATTTTAACGAATTCTTTTCGGTTTCACACAAAGTGTTTGCCTTGTTGCTTCATCTATAGGCACTATGCTTTGACCCAGTGATATTGCAGAAATTCTTTAATGTAATTATGTTTATTTATATTAAAACAAACTGCACAGATAAAATGGATGATTATTAACACTAATTTTTGTGGTTATCATTAATAATGTTAATGATAAGATGGCACAAATGTCCAAGTATTCGTGGGCTTTGTCATTGGGCTGATACCAGTCCTTGTGTATAGGTGGGGCTTCAGTTAAATGAGTCGCTGCCCTCTTTGGGCCATCGAGCTTTTCAGGCCCAATAGAACAAATCTCAACTTTGAATAGTGGGTAAGCCTTTACTCCTTCCTTCCGTCCCAACGGTCCAACAAGGAATATTAAAAATAGTAAAAATGGCTAGTTTTGTTAAATAGCGTGTGTTGTGTAAATTCGGATTTATCTAAACAATTCTCGGTTATAGTTGAAAAAATAATTATATTTTAATACGTAAATTAAAACTTAGAAGTAAAATAAAACATGAATTATTAGTAAAATAACAAATAGTATATCATAAGAATTAAAGATTAAGCCCTAAAAATAAATAAAGCATGAACGTGTACTGCGGGAAGTCATTTCACTTTATTAACTATTAAATGCAACATTTAGTATAATATTATTTACAATTTAAGTTAGATTATTACATTTTTGGTGAATCAATATCAATCCTCCTGAAAATAGTACTGAATTTCTATTAATTAAGAGTGAGGCTTGCGTGACCCGGGCGCACGGAACACTTTCCGTGTCCCTTTAGAAATTTAATATTATGGGTAATGGTATATTGTTTTGGTCTAAAGGGTATACACTTTAATTAATAAAAGGTACACCATTTTGTTCCAAAGGGTGTACACTTTTCATTAATATTTTTTTTCTTTAAAAAATAAAGGGTACACATTTTTATACTAAAGGGTATACAATTTAACACAAAATTCTAAAGGTCCACTGAGTGTTGTCCATGCGCCCAATTACACACAATAATTTTCTTTAGAAAATAAAGAGTACACATCTATATACTAAAGGGTATATAATTTAACGCAAGATTCTAAAGGCATACCGAACGTGATCCGTGAGCCCGAATGCACAGGAGCTTTTGTCATTAATTAATCAAGTCATACATAAATCAGTTACTTCTTTTAAGAGCAATTATTAGCAAAGTTAATTACATCACCAGATCACATTTCTTTAATTTGAGAATAAGACATGTCGACATTATCAAAAAAAAAAAAAATGGTACTTCTTTTGTCTTCCTATTATTTTAAATGGAAGAAAAGAAAAGGAAAGATGGACATAAGTCCCTGTTTGTTCACATGAAAAGAATATTAAAAATGGACCCTTAGAAAAGGCCGGCACACAAAGCACTTGACTTTGTTAAAGACATTGTCTTCAATCACACACTTTTATGATATCGTTGAAGAAAATTTTTGTAAGTCGAGGCACTAATAAGAGACGATCATATTTTAATAATAAAAAAATACTCAAACTAATGATATATAAGTAATATTGATGCAATAAATTATTTTATTAATAATTCTAGCATAAATAAAAAGTTATTATTTCATCCGATAAAAAAAAGTCATTATTTCAAGGAATAATAATATAAACTCCTTCTATTCTCAAAATATTTGCATATTTTAATTTTTGATCCATCTCCAAAAAACTTGCACATCTAAAAAATAAAACAACATATAATATTAACACCCCTTATATTACTACAATATTACAAAAATATCACATTTTTTTATACAAGATTTAGTCAAAGTCAATTATTATATCACACTTTATTCAATTAATTTAAAAAAAAAACTACTTTTTTCTTATCATTACATCGCAAGTCAATTTTCTTAATCTTTATGTCATTAAGCACGTGTATGTATATATTTTGGAAACAAAATTAGTAATATTTTAAATAAAAATGATAATTTTTTAAAAAATATATAAAAATGATTTCACCGTAAAACGCATGAAAATAAATATTGGATGAATTAGAAGATAAGCCGGGTTGGGGTGGGGTTAATGTTTGTTTCATTGACTTGTTCATGAGGATGGGTAACGTATCCTCTCATGAATCATGATGTCAAATAATTAGATTAAATAAAGGAGAAAAGTCATGGTGTTTAATCTAATTCTACAAATGCAATCATGCCTCCTTGCCGGATTTTGTTTTTTCCACTGTTGTTTGCCTATCTGTCTGTCTAGTTCATTTTTATTCAACGTTGTAAAATTCCTATGCTTTCTATTTGGATTAATGTGCTAATAATGGAGTAATATATTTAGAGGGTCTAAATGATATTGAAACGTGTTGTCAATTTAAAAGGCAAAAGCTCTTGTATTTCCGGACATACGGATTTAGATCTGGGTGCCCATACCGACCCGACCCATAGACCCGAAATACATACGCTCCCAATCACAATTTCATTCACGCCTCTACTTTCAATTTCTCTTCTTCCCCCCTCCAACCAATCTACTTTGGCAGACCCAACGGCGGCATTATTTTCCGGCGACAACGTCTGACTCTCTCCACGCTAACCCTACGGCGGCTTCATTCTCCGCGAAGACGCACTCTGCGCCGGCGAAGGAAACGGCAACGGAGGCATCATTCTCGTGTACGTTTAAACCCTAGATTTTTGTCTTTGTAATTACTCTATTGTTGAGTTTGTTCTGTGTTGTGATTAGTGATTTTCTTTCTTCCATAAATTATTCTAGTTGATGTATCATATATTTCTTCATGAATGTGGAATCATTGAAATATAGCAGAAGAAGATGGCTTCAAAAATATCATGTTCACGGCTTCGATTGTATAGCTTGCAGAAAGGGGATGACATTGATTCTGCACTGTATCATTAATTTAAGCAGATTTTCTTAAGAAACCATTCCATGCATTTCGCCTTCAACTTGAGCTGCCCCAATTCTAATCTGAAGTGTATAATATAATGTACTTAAAATTTTGTACAAAATTTGTAACTAGATGGAGTATTATCTATTGTCGATAAAAGCTACATTTCTGGAGAGGTAAAAGATATAAGACTTGACTAACCTCGAGTCTGAGCATGCCCGATCTCAAGAGGTCATGAGCAGATTGAAGGGATGAAGCACCAAGATTCTGGAATCCCTGCTTTACTACCTGCATTGTGTATAGACATTTTCTGTGGATTTTTGCTTGTTTGATTGAATATTATGTTTGTCTCCTGAAATTGGTCCTAATATTCTGAGTTTTCCCTCAGAATATGATGTTGCAATTGCTATGATGTTGTTTTGAATAATTCATTGTATGTTGCAATTGCAGCACGATGATCATTTAGCAGAAACAAAGCACGCCAGTGTTCTATAGATGCAGCTTTATGCTGATCCATTGGTGGCCATTCTTGCTTCTGCAAAAGTTGAACCACTTGTTCTGTTTCTCCAAGAAGGTGAAAAGCTTTCCGAACACTCCTCTCTCTTCTCTATAGCACTGCAATGACACATTGTCGTAATAACGTGTGGTAGATTGGTGAGACAAGCCGCCAATACGTCTGCTATCATCACGCTTGATCTCTCGAACAACCCCTCATCCGTTTGCTCGTTTTCATCTTCCAAGGACGAAAGAATAGTTCGAGTGATTATGAGCATGGAGTTTGCAGCTACTACTTCGGTAGGGCAGTTGAAAGGATTTTGCATACTCGGATCATCCTGCTTTTCTTTCTTGAACTTTGTAACCATCTTCTCTGCTTTGGCACGCAGAGCTCTTATTGCTTCCTTGGAGTGTTTGCACGTGCTGTATGTACTGCTGAGATTGACACCTAACAGTTTCTTGTAAAATACAACTCCAATCCCGCAAATAAGAAATATCAGCAACTTTTGTGATGTTGATCAGAAAGGGTGGATCATTCATTATGCAGCGTTTTGTCGACCAATTTGGCGGCTCACGCTGCTCAATAGCAGACTCCGTCTGTCACTCGCAAAGCTGAGAAGTGCAATTGCAATGCTTGTGAGGGTCACCACCGGTAGTGTCCAACAGTTGGGAGGTTCTTGAGAATGCATAACTAGAAGTTGATCAAACTGTCCAACTCCATTGAAATTCACAGACTTCTTTAGAAGATGCAGGAGATTCATGGGTTGCTTGTCTCTGCCTTTCCTAAATCACGCCGTTCGCCTTGTGGCATTTTCTTGAGGACCTCTACTGGCAGCTTCTGCTCACCTTTGATCGAAACCAAATTCACAATTTTTTCGATGATGAGGAAAAAAAATGTGAGCAATTACTAGACAATAATAAATTACTCTTAAAGAAAATATAAAATAAAGAATTACTCTTTAGATAAGTTAAAAATTTACTCTTTAAATAAAAATAAATTACAAAGAATTACTATTTATATACATAAAATAAGTACTCTTTAAATATAGAAATAATTATTTTTTAGACAAAAATAATTACTCTTTAGATAAGTCAAGAATTACTCTTTAGAGACATAAATAATTACTATTTAAGGATAAAAAAAACTCTTTAAATATAGCAATAATTACTTTTTATACAAAAATAATTACTCTTTAAAGACATAAATAATTACTCTTTAAACAAAAATAAATTACTCTTTAAAGAAAATATAATTACTCTTTAAATATAGCAATAATTACTCTTTAAACAAAAATAATTACTCTTTAGATAAGTCAATAATTATTATTTAGAGATATAAATAATTACTCTTCAGACAAAAAAAATTACTCTTTAGACAAAAATAAATTACTCTTTAAAAAAACATAAAATAAAGAATTACTCTTTAGATAAGTAAAAAATTACTCTTTAGACAAAAAAAAATTACTCTTTTGATTAGTCAACAAATACTTTTTACAGATATAAAATAATTACTCTTTAAATATAGCAATAATTACTCTTTAAACAAAAATAATACTCTTTAAACAAGTCAATAATTACTTTTTAGAGACATAAATAATTACTTTTCGCACAAAACAAAAAAAAAATACTCTTTAAATATGGCAATAATTATTCTTTAAGCAAAAATAATTATTCTTTAGATAAGTCAAGAATTATTCTTTAGAGACATAAATAATTACTCTTTAGACAAAAATAAATTACTCTTTAAAGAAAATATAATTACTCTTCAAGGATAAAAAAAATTACTCTTTGAATATATATAGGAATAATTACTCTTTAAACAAAAATAATTACTCTTTATATAAGTCAAGAATTACTCTTTAGATACATAAATAATTACTCTTTAGATAAAAATAAATTACTCTTTAAAGAAAATATAATTACTCTTCAAGGATAAAAAAATTACTCTTTGAATATATATATAGCAATAATTACTCTTTAAACAAAAATAATTACTCTTTATATAAGTCAAAAATTACTCTTTAGATACATAAATAATTACTCTTTTAGACAAGAATAAATTACTCTTTAAAGAAAATATAATTACTCTTCAATTATAAAATAATTACTCTTTAAACAAAAATAATTACTCTTTAGATAAGTTAAGAATTACTCTTTATAAACATAAATAATTACTCTTCAAACAAAATAAAAAATTACTCTTTAGACAAAAATAAATTACTCTTTAGATAAGTCAAGAATTATTCTTTAGAGACAAATAATTACTCTTAAAACAAAAAAAAAAATCTTTAGACAAAAATAAATTACTCTTTAAAGAAAATATAAAATAAAGAATTACTTTTTAAATAAGTAAAAAATTACTCTTTACAGGCATAAAATCACTCTTTAAACAAAAATAATTACTCTTTAAATTAGTCGAAAATTACTTTAGAAATATAAATAATTACTCTTTAAACAAAAATAAAATACTCTTCAAAGAAAATATGATGATCATTTAGCAAAAACAAAGCACGCCACTGTTCTATAGATGCAGCTTTATGATGATCCATTGGTGGCCATTCTTGCTTCTACAAAAGTTGAACCACTTGAGGTGAAAAGCTTTCCGAGCACTCTTCTCTCTCTTCTCTATAGCACTGCGATGACACATTGTCGTAATAACGTGTGGTAGATTGGTGAGACAAGCCGCCAATATATCTGCTATATCACGCTTAATCTCTCGAACAACCCCTCATCCGTTTGCTCGTTTTCATCTTCCAAGGACGAAAGAATAGTTCGAGTGATTCTGAGCATGGAGTTGCAGCTACTACTTCGGCAGGCCAGTTGAAAGGATTTTCGTCGACCTGCATAAAAATCCACCCCTTCTGATCAACATCACAAAAGCTGCTGATCACACCAATATGGAAAAAAGATTGCTAATTCCCTACAACATGACACATAGATTAACTGAAACATTTTAACAAGAATAAGGCTGGTTCGGATACGCAAAATGTTCGTTATTTGTCTTGTATTCTCAGCAAATATATATAAGCACAAGGTGTGGAAGCTTGCATAAAGTTTGTGCAGGGAGAATGGCAAGAAAATATCTTTACTTGGACATGAGAATCGTAATTTGATGGATTACTGAGTAGCTCTGCTTCTTGTGCTTCACTTTTGGAATAAACAAAGCAAAATTCAAATGCTCGTATTTCTGGTTTTACTAATAAGAATCATTTATATAACCCAGGTACGAGATCCAAAGAAAAATGAGCAATATGAATACACTGGATCACATTACCAGGAATTCATTATTCACTGTTTAACAAACAACAATGGTTATTAATTACTATTATTACCACTGGGCAAAATTCAAGTTTCCGATAGTAGACGGATCCGCCCACAGAATTTTAAATTGAACACAATTAACCAACCAATTCGATCCCAATTTAATACGGTATAAAATTCTAAGAACCCATTGTGGAATTGATGTACCTTTGACGCCTGACAACCGTTGGGACTTCTTGGGGGCAGTGTTCTCCGGTGGGGCGCTGGTGAGGTCACTATTAACACCTAATTAACAGCAAATTATAAAACTAATGCTTCAAAATTCGTATAAAATACAGATCCTTTCAACTGGGTTAGAATAGGGAAATAACGAGGGAAGAAAATTAAATTAAGTGTTGAGGTTATGAATGGAAATATGGAGGCTCACTTTCCACGGCGGTGAAATACGCTTCCCGTGACACAGCTTGAACAGCCCCAAGCGGCCATGAAAAATAACTAGGGTTAAGCCCTCTTTCCACATCAATTCAAAAACATTGAATTAAAAAATTAATCGCGATGATAATAAAGCTGAAATGATGGGAAAACAGTGAAGAAATTACAAAGCTGAAATGCAATTGAGCAAAGGATGGCCGAGATCAAAGAAGAACTTTTTCTCAATGTTCCTCGATTCATTAATCAACATCGAATTCTTCTTCCACACTCCAATTATCGCCCCTCCCTCTTCTCTAGCACTGAATCACATAAAGAACGTGTTTTGAAATTTTATTTTTAATTTATATATGACCTACTTTTTTATGAATCGATCCGAAAATACATAATTAGATCCCTATTTTTGGACACACAAGAATCTCACTCATTAAAATGGTCGATGGATCACGGTAGTGAATGTTAAATTAGGAATTGGGTAACATTTGCACGAACTAATAGTTGTTATTTTTTAATATATGAAAAATTAATTTTTAAAAGATAGAATATTATTTTTTTTAATTGAAAAATATTACACTTTAAATTCTTACATATTTATTTACTTACTTTTTAAGTGGAGTACCATTACTCTTGTTAATGAAAAGTATTACTTTTCAAATTTTAATATGTTGTGAACTAGTATATGTAATGAATCACAAACTCATAATTAAAATTAATCTAAAGGAAATGAGAGGTGAAACACTTAATTTAGTACATTGTACAAGATATATTTTATGAGTAACTACACCGCGTGTTACATTTAAAATACACAATTGTTGGTAGCGCTTCATCAGTGGGAGAATTGTTCGACAATTATAAATATTTTTATTTTTGAAAAGTCGTCATACTTGGTCCCGGTGAACATAAAATCTACACATTGAGTAAAATTTAAGGAGTAATTTTTTTTTAATTCAAAGAAGTAATTATTCATTTTACTAAAGAACTATTTTATATACTGAAAAGTAATACTTCATCTTACTCATTTTAATGTTTATGTTTGCTTTTTGCACGTTGAATAAGGAATATAGTATTTTAATAAATAGTGAGTTGAAAGATAATATTTCATGTAAAGTGGATATGTATATTAGTGTTGGATGTGGTCTCATGTTGATATATTAATTATTTTAGTAGATCTTATATATCAAAAAGGAAAACGTAAAAATTAAAATGAGACTTATAAATTACAATATCAAATTAATTTGATTCAGTGCTCATCTCGAAATTATTTATTCTGAAGAGTACAATAATTAATCATATTTGTTATGAGCTCTATAATTAATGTGCACCACAGAGATAATAACTGTATTAACTAATGCAGGTGTTACATTAACAATCAAAATAGATGCGCCAACTAAACTTTGCATATTAGTTAATTAATAATGTCGGAAAAAAAAAGGGTTTCACCAGGAAATACACAGTGTAATGTAGTACTAATTATTTTGTTTATATATTGCCACCGGCAGTATATTAAAATGGATTACGTTTAAACATGCACTCTAAATTAAAGTAGATATATAAATAAATTTGTAGTCAGACTCTTGTTAATTAATTTTATCCACATTATTGGTGCTTATGTTGGCAGAATCTCATTAAAAAATAAAATAAAAATATAAAACTAAGCCTGAAATCGGTTTCATAATAGAATTAAGATTACTTTTTAAGTAGTAAAATAAAAAATTACTCTACAAGTGCAAAAAGAAAAATCACTGTAGTTAGTAAATCTTTTCAACTAAAGTACGTAGCTGGGTGCCTAATAAGTTTTTTCTTCATCTTATTTAGTGCTGTTATTATTTTATTTATTTCTGAAATATAATTTTTACCCATAAAATTTAATATTAATTTATACAATATAATTATAAAATTACAATTAAATTATCTCTTTCAACTTATAATTAATTAAAAAATTGTTGTATACTATAACTGACTGCACACATATAAAAATCAAACAATTTACAATGTGTGACATGGCCAGCTCAATTTCTAATATAAATTCAACTGATTAATCAATTATTATCTTTAAAGTTTAAAGAAAGAGAAAGAATGGTGCACATGCACCGTTTCGTCACCACACCACACTCTTTGGTGACTCCAATATTAATTTCCCATCATTTATTTCACTATAAATACTGCACCAAAACACGCTATTCCACAATTCAACCAAATTAAACACTACTACTACATATTTCTCCAATAAAAATCATCCATCTTCACACATATCCCAAAAAAAAAAAAAATGGGTGTGATGAAAAAATCATATTCATACTCAAAGATTGAGAATGAAGATGCAGAAGAAATAAAGCATAGAAGGGCTCAATTCTTGATTTACAAAGCTATGCAGAAAGCAGACCAACAGAGCAGAAGAAGGCCATCATGGTTGAGAGTGAAGATGTTCAAGTTGAAGATCAAGATTGGTAAGAGATTGAAGAAGATTAGAAAGGGGTTGTCTTCAACAGTATCAATGTTTTCTGCTAAGCCTGATTTCTGCAAGCACTTGGCTTTTCTGCTCAAATCTTGCAAGCATTTGGTACATGGTAAAGTACAGGACCCTATTGTAATTACTAATTAGGACCCTCCCACCCATTAATTAACCTTTTGGCCCTCACCAAGAAAATGGACACAAGTCGATGTTATTCAAGTTTTGTTGGGAGGTTTTATGTGATTAATGTAATCATGGGGTTGTTCTGTTTTGATTCTTGGAATGAACACTCAAAAGGAATTGCCATAAGCTGTAATTTTTCAAGTCTTCTTCCAATTGGCTAGCTTATAAGCCGACATTGAATTACATTTATTTTTTTTTGTTGGATTTAATTTTTTATGTTTTGAAATCAAATACAGCTACCCTTAATTTCTTCGTATTTCCATAAAAGAATTATGGTAAATGTAGATTAGTTGTGAAGTTTAGACAAGGATTGTCTTACCGTGTATTTTCAGTTTACTTAATACTATCTAACAGCTTATTTAATTTGGTTTAGTTAGATCATAATTGCGATAATTAAGTTTACTAGTGAAGTCTCTGAATCAATAATGCTCATCATCATATTTGCTACAAATTTTCAAATAATTTCACCGACTAAATTTATTTCCAACGTTTGGAATGGGATAAGAGTCGTCGCTATAGTCTACACAATAAATAAATACTAAATAAATTTATTAAAATAAATAAATAGAATACAGTATGAATAAGTTGGAAGAGAGAGACCACTTCCTTGGGAAAGTAGATGAAAACATGGTTCGCATGATTAGAGATGTATAACATTGTTTACCACTCACACCAATCACTTCTATTACAAAATTAATTTGTATTTCTAAAATTAATTAAAATATTTTTTTATAAATAAATCAAAGTATAATGCCATGTATTTGTATTCACATAATTGATAGTTGTATTTTATATACATTGTGCAATATATGAGATTGAGGCGTGACATTAATTAATTAACATAGAGAATTACAAGTTTACAAGTATTTAATTTGCCTAAGTCTTGATTTGTGACAGATTAATTAAAATATAAATAAATATATTCATATATGCTAGGCATGTCATATGATATGTGGCCTTCAGTGTATCTTAAACGTCCCAAAGAAAATTGGAGTAAAAAAAAAAACTAATAAAAATAATAAATATAAATATAACACATGAAAATCTTCCTAACATTAGGCATGCTGGCCGGCCTAACATTTTAGACTTTTAGTCAGAGGGTGTCTTTGTATGGTTGAATTTCAATTAGAATTTAATATTATAATTAATTGTAAGAAAATTTAAATTTATATAGATCACAACTGAGACCTAACTTAACCATCTTTGGATTTGGATATGATGAATTCATTGTCCATTTTCCATGTTATTACACTTTTGGCCTTAATATAATTGCAATTTTATCAATATTATTGATGTAATGTTTTATAAGAATCCTCGAGTTTAATTTATGCGCTTTGAAGTTTACTCCCTCCATTCGGTTTAAAGAGTAAATTTTGTTTTTTTAGGTGTTCCACATAAAGAGTCTCATTTCTTTTTAATATACATAGATCTCACACACATTTACCGATACAATTAAAATATGGGCTCACACCTCTACTAATATAACCTTTTTTTTTTACAGAACCTCTACTAATATAACTACTACTAAACATTAAATAATACTCCTTCCATCCGCCCGAAAGAGGGTATTTTTTTCATTTTGGTCGTCCGTTTCAAAGAGGGTCATTTCCTTTTTTACACACATGAGACTCACACATATCCACTAATACAACTAAAATATGGGGTCCACACTCCCACTAATACTACCCACTACATATTAAATAACAATACTCCTTAATCAACGAGTACAAAAGCAAAATGTCCTCTTTCGGGTGGACGGAGTGAGTAATATTTTTTAATCAGGTAAAAAATGCAAAAGGCTATTCTTGATTGGGACGGATGGATGGAGTATTTAAATTTTCATTATAATTATATAACATGAGATAGGCTATTACATTTATATTTTGAATCGAATTAATTGTGATATGTAATTATAATATTGAGATAATACAGATAAATTAATTGTTTTCAATGAAATTGGGTCCAATGATTGGAATATTGAGGCGGTGAGTTAATGAGTTTAGGTGAATTAATAAAGGTATACCTTCATAAATATTTGCTGCAAGGGTACAGCCGTACAGCTAATAATCACTATATAAAAATTATGATTGGTTCACTAATATGGATGTTGGGTATTTTTATGCCATGTTACTTGGGGTGCGCAAAAAAATTTTCAAATCACAAAAATGATCACCGCTTTAAGTAAATTTTTATTTAAACTCTGGTTAATTTTTTTGAAAAAAATTGCAGCGCTTGAATGATGCGATTTCGATTTTTATATAAAATTACACGCACTACACTCTATTATATAATTATAAATATATTTAATATATATATTATATATGTATTATTGAAAGAGCAAAAAGATTTACAAAGATTAAATATTTTGGATTGCAAAATAATATTAGTACAAGTTACTTTATTTTATGAATATTTATTTCAATTGTTTATGAAATTCTAACGATGATTTATATATTTATGATATTATTATCTAATTTGATAAATATTTTCTAAGGATGAAGAAACACATTAAAATAATCGCATATTTATTTATTTATATATCCAAATGTATCATATTGTTATGTTAACTATGTTATTAATTAATAAACCGTTAAACTGCCAAACTGTATATATCCAAATGTATCATATTGTTATGTTAACTATGTTACTAATTAATAAACCGTTAAACTGCAAAACCGTAACAAAATTGCATAGAAAAATTTTCTTGATAAACCGCAATTTAAAATTATTTGACAAACCGAACCGCACATAGCT
This sequence comes from Pogostemon cablin, assembly GCA_023678885.1. Lineage (NCBI taxonomy): Eukaryota > Viridiplantae > Streptophyta > Magnoliopsida > Lamiales > Lamiaceae > Pogostemon > Pogostemon cablin. The sequence goes on from CM042958.1 coordinate 5,796,613, forward strand.
ATGCAATTTAAATTTTGACGAAATAACCGCAAAACCGCACCGTGCACACCCCTATTACCAAGTATTTTGGGAGGTGGTTCAAAATATAATTGTTATTGTTAACTAGAACAGGAAGAAAGATTTGAACTAGTATTTTTTCTTAAATTCAAAGAAATTATATGCTCACTTTTATCAATTTGAATTCAATATTACTATATATAATAATGAAAGTACATAACTTGATCTAATCCCGCATGTAACAAGCACTAACGTGGCTGGAAAAAACTAAATAATTAGTTCTTATCGATTCTTAAGTAATAGGAGTATATTAATATTTTTAAGTAATACTCCCTCCTCCCATAATACTTTTCTTATTTTCCTCATTTGTATGTCCCACAAAACCTTTCACTCAAAAAAAGAAACACCACTTTATCCAACAACCTCAAAAGTTATTTTAATTTCAAATTTGTCACTCATTTTTCACACACATATCATTACTTTATACTTTTTAATTATCTAAAAATACTACAATACCCTCCAAAGTCAATAAAGTTGGTCAAAAAGTGCAACTTTTCTTAAACAACGTGGAACAGTAAACGTGAAAAGTTTTTCGGGATGGAGGGAGTATAATATTTTAATGTGTATTGATATGAGAGAAATAATTAGGGATGTCAACGGGCCGGGTCTGGGACGAGTACCCAACTATCGAACTCAACCCGTTTTAAAAGTGCCCGCCCCAGACACGCACGGGTCTTATTTTATAACCCCAGACCCAGACCCAAATGGGGGCGGGTCCGCCCAGCCCCGTCCCTGGTCTCCTCTTTTTTAAAATTTTTTAAATATATTTTATTTTATTTTTTAATTTCATGTGCACCCATAAATCACTAACTTTCTCGCTTCATCATTTTTCATAACTTCAAATAATAATTATATCAAAAAAAATAAAAATAAAATATAAATAATGATAATAATCATAAAATTAATAGTAAGTTATTAAAATTTGAAATGATTATTAAAATAAAAAATATAATATTTATATTTTGTATGTGCCGAGTCGGGTACCCGCGGGTCTGGGATAATACCCGGACCCCGCCCGTTTCAAAACGGGTCTGGGCCGTCCCATATCGTGCGGGCCGGGTGGGTACCCGCGGGTCGGGCCCAAATTGACACTCCTAGAAATAATATTTTAATATATTGTGAGTAGTTGTATTAGAGTTATATGTGAGTTCCATTGAGATATTTTAATTGTTCTGTATGGATCCAATATATTAAAAATGAAAATGTAACTTTTAGAATGAGACGCCCAAATTAAAATATGTAACCAACAGGATCCATCCTATGTGTTACTCCCGCCATCCGCCCAATAAATATACATTTGTTTTTTGCACGTAGATTAAAGAGTATTATTATTTAATATATGTAGTGGCCAGTTGTATTAGTGTGAGTGTGTGAGTCCCATATATTAAATGTATTAGTGATATGTGTGGGTCTCTTATATTTAAAAAATAAAATGTATACTTTTAATACGAACGCCAAAATGCATAGCTTTCCAACGTACCGAAGGAATAAAATTTATGAAACTTAAAAATTGAGAATCCAACAACCTACACCATCTTAATCATTACATTAAATTTTATTCAATCTCCATCATCTAATAAAATAGAATAATTAATTTTTTAAAAAATTAATTACCTGCCTCATCCTATTTTTAACTTATTAATGAATCACCCTAAAATTAAAATACAAGTACTTATCGCTTTAAAGTATTATTTTACTATTTTAAGTGTATGAAACTAAAATGTAAAATCCATACATCACAAATACAATTTATTTACGGCACGTTAAAAAAGTAAATGATAGAAGGTTTTAGATTGTGATGTTGAGTGATTTCACTTTAATACTTTATTAATTATAATTTGATCATAATCGAAGATTTCTAAAAAAATCGCTATTGAGCAATAGAGATGGATTACGTGGGAGGATTAGACTAAGTTCCGTAATTATTGTTTGTCCAGATTATGCAGATCGGCATTTAGAAACACCAGCTCTTAATGGTATAAAAGCTTAGATCTTCGAAATATTCTCCGCTCTGAATTTACAACTCTTTTGGGAATTTTGTCATCCATGAATCTCCATCCGAGTTTTAGGGTTTCCCTTTTATCCTTTTATTATCTGAGTAAAGGTATGTTTTATAATACATACATTTTCAACGACGTTTTGCTTCTAAAAACACGTATTTATCACGTAGCATTTAAATTGTATGTATTGCTCTATCGTGTGAAGAAGTTACGCCAATGCCGCTAATTAATTAGGAATTACTCAATTTTGTTCTGCAGTTTTATAGTTTATTTGTTTTTGGATTCAAATGCTAAGCATGATGAGATTATTGTGTAAATAATTGGGTATTCTCCGTTTGAGGGAGTATTTCATCAATTTTCTGGTTGTAGGTATCGATTCTGCTGTTTAGTGTTGAATTCCATTTAGGTAGTTATCACTTGAGGTTCCCGTGATTCGGCTTTTGGCTGGAGATGAGTGTGGTGGGGTTTGATGTGGGTAATGAGAACTGTGTTATAGCAGTTGCTAAGCAACGAGGGATTGATGTCTTGTTGAATGATGAATCAAAACGAGAAAATGAGGCAGTGGTTTCGTTTGGGGAAAAGCAGAGATTTATTGGTTCTGCTGGGGCAGCATCCTCAGCTATGCATCCAAAATCGACTATATCTCAGGTTAAGAGACTGATTGGTCGTAGGTATAGTGAACCCACTGTGCAGGATGACCTAAGATTGCTCTCATTTGAGACATCTGAGGGACCTGATGGTGGGGTCCTGATTCACCTGCAATATATGAATGAGAAGCAAACTTTTACTCCAGTACAGATTTTGGCAATGCTTTTGGCACATTTAAAGCAAATCACAGAAAAGAATCTTGAGATGCAGATTGCAAATTGTGTTATTGGCATACCGTCGTACTTTACTTCTTTGCAAAGACGTGCTTATCTGGACGCCGCAGATATTGCAGGGTTGAAGCCGGTAAGGCTGATGCATGACTGTACTGCTATAGGATTAGGCTATGGAATATACAAATCAGATTTCCTAAACAGAAGTCCATCTAATGTTGTGTTTGTAGATGTGGGTCATTGTGATACACAAGTTGCTGTTATATCATTTGAGCCTGGACATATGAAGGTGTTGTCCCATGCATTTGACAACAACTTAGGAGGAAGAAACTTTGATGAAGTTCTGTTCAGACATTTTGCTGCTCAATTTAGGGAACAGTATAATATTGATGTTTATTCTAGTGCCCGGGCTTCTATAAGGCTGAGAACATCATGTGAGAAACTGAAGAAAGTTTTGAGTGCTAACCCTGATGCACGGCTTAATATCGAGTGTTTGATGGAGGAGAAAGATGTTAATGGATACATCAAGAGAGATGAGTTTGAGAAACTGGCATCTGCATTACTGGAACAGATTAGCATTCCATGTCATAAGGCATTGCTCGACTCCGGACTGACTGCTGAGAAGATTCACACTGTTGAACTAGTTGGGTCAGGTTCTCGAATACCTGCCATTACTAAGATGTTGAGTTCAATTTTTCGGAAAGACCCAGGCCGTACAATGAACGCAAGTGAATGTGTGGCTCGTGGCTGCTCCCTTCAATGTGCAATGCTCAGCCCTATATTCCGAGTGAGAGAGTATGAGGTTTGTTTTTATGTATTATTATTAATTTGGATATCCAAATTAAATATTTTTTCGAGACTTTCTTTGCTGCAGATTTTAACAATAATAGTAATACGACAGTTTCATTTTAGATGCTTAAGAAACAGCTATTATAATCTTTCATCATCTAAAAGTTAAAATTAATTATTTCACTGTTGTATGTTACAAATAGTTATGGATTTGATGACGTGTAGGCTAGGAAATCTTCAGCTGTGCTGCTTCTATTATAGGCAATTTGCGAAGAGAATAATTCTTTTAAATATCATAATGCAATCAATTTGGGGGCTTGACAAGACTTTGGTTGTCATTAATTAATTTTGCAACTATCTCAATTCTCACATATACTTAGAAGTTCTCATTGTTCAGCATAAATTCTTTTGTGATCACTTTTTAGAAGTGCTGCATTTTTCCACAAACAACACGGTTGTTTGTACTATGATGATTGCCTCCACTGTTTTATGAAAGGAAGCCAGCTGACATTGACACATTCTTGCAATCATTGCAAGCAATTTTAGAATCTTTGCTTTGAATTTCCTTTTTCTTCCCTGCCTGGTGATTTTCTGGAACCTTGGTTTTACAAAAACCAAATACAGGTTTTGTAAGATAGTTGCTGAATTGAACTTCGTATAGTTTAATTCATTTTGACCCATCCACTCATCAATCCTCAGTACCCACGAGCCAGCCAAATAAGAAAATGAATCTCTCGTTGCTGCTTGTATTTGTTGACTATTGTAATTTCTTGTATTTTTACTTGCTTCTAACCTGTAGTTCATTTGGAAAGCATTTGTATATAGAAAGAATAGTGAGTTCTCTTCAAATATTTAATTGATCTTTCACTTGATAGAGGAGCAGATGAGCTTGGCTTTATGTATCTGTTGCACTTGGATGCTCTATAATCCAGATGAGAGCAGAATATTTTTAGAATTTAATAAAGATGACTAAAAGCATTTTCTTACAGGCTAAATATTAGCTCTTATGTGCAGGTGGAGGACTGCTTCCCATTCTCAATTGCCTTGGCATCAGATGAAGGGCCAGTCCGCACATTAGCAGATGGAGTATTGTTTGCTAAAGGCATTTCTTTTCCAAGTACGAAGATTCTCACGCTGCACAGAATTGATATATTTAACATGGAAGCTTACTATACAAATCAGAATGAGCTGCCTTCTGGTGTCTCAACAAGAATCAGCTCTTTTAAGGTACAGTTTTTTATCAGATTATATAACTATTAGTTGCATTTTGGGACATTGAATATTGAACTATTAGAATAAGGTGCATAATTGTTAAGAGCAGGACCTACTTTTTTTCAAATATGCAATTGAGATGCAGAAGTTTTCATACAGGCCTACTATAGCTTCTGACTTTTCTATCTTGTTATATGTTCATAGTGCATGTGTTAAGGAATCAATGCTGTCTGGGTATTAGTTCTATTAATCATTTAATTGTTATACATACATGAAATATGCAATTTTTCCTGGTCAGATTGAGTCTACCATTGAAACGTACTGCTGTGACAACAAACTTATGATCTCTGCATGATTTTAGATTGAAAACTTACATATAAAACACAATGATTTGAACTTTGGTTTGTCTACCACAAATACAGGTCTCACAATGTGCTGTTTATTTTGAAACGGAAATATTTATTACTGAAATTTTAACTTCAGATCCAACATTGTTAAGCATTGGATCTTTGAGAAAAGAATGAATAGGCTAGCCTTAATATTGTTAGTTTATCAGTTTTTAGATGAAGCTTTTAAAAAAATTATATGGAGTAAATGATTTTTCCTATGTAATAAGGGATTTGAAGATGGTACGTTTCAAAAGGTTTAAATTGTTGCCATCATTCTGTATCTTCATTCAAGTTGCGAGTTTTCTATTTGCCTATTGTTTTATACTTTGAATAGAATGTGTTAATATCATTTTGCATAATAAATTTTCTCGTTCGAATTGGCCCCTTTTCAGATTGGACCGTTCAGAGTTTCCCATGCGGGGAAGACGAAGATTAAATTAAATGTTCAGCTAAACCTTCATGGAATTGTTCGCATAGTGTCTGCCTCTGTAAGTATGGATCTTCATGTTGTTCTATACGTGTTGAATAAGGGATGTGGGTTATTGGAAATGTTGAACTATCTCTGTGCAGCTGGTAGATGATGATGTCAATGATTCTAATGCCAACACTATTGATAACCATTCAGAAAGTGTGGAGCCTAGCAATTACGAGTCTCCCGACAAAGCAAATAGTCCTTCTGTAAGTCTAGTAAAACACATCTAAAAAATATTACTTGCTGAACTGCAGGACTACTTCAAGGCTTTATTAACTGATGCTTGTAATTCTTATTTATATTCTATTTCATTATTATTTCTTTTTGGCAATCTTAATTGTCCTAAAGCTATATGTCTGTCAAAACAATGTTCCTCTTGCAGGGTCATGAAATGAGACGGCTTAAGGCCATCAGGAGGCAGGACATATTCATCGATGAAAATGCATATGGTGGAATGACACAAGAGGACCTCTGCCAAGCTCGAGAAAAAGAGCTTCAGTTAGCCCAGCAGGACATAAAGATAGAGAGGACAAAAGAGAAAAAAAATGCACTGGAGGCTTATGTATATGAGATGCGAAATAAGGTGAATCATGATTATGGTTGTTGTCTACATTGATTTAATTTGTTTATTCCTCGATTTGGTTATCGTAAGACTTAAGTCTGACAGATTTTGATCATTACCGCCAACAATGATTCGCTAATAAACCCCATACTTCATGATGCGTTTGCGAGTAAATGGATGATTTCAAAATTTTGAAGGCAGACTTTCATTTGTTTCCAGCTTATTATCCAAAAATGCTGTATGTGCTGCTTATAAGACCTGTCTCATTCTCTCCCTTCTGTAGAATGTAGGCATCTGGCAATTCATAATTGGTTTCCTTGTTTGTATGCGTGAGCTTTGAGATAATATGTTATTTATTTGTACTCTCGCCCAGTGCCATTGTTTCCTACTCTCTTGCAGAATGATATATTTTCTCATCAGAATTTATTATTTCTGAACAGCTTTTGGATACATATCGGAGCTTTGTTACTGATCCTGAAAGAGGAGAAATTTCCAGTAACTTGCAACAAACTGAGGAGTGGCTTTATGAAGATGGAGATGATGAGTCTGAATATGTGTATTCAGAAAAATTAGAGAATTTGAAGAAGGTTCATTAAGTTAGTTGTTTCTTCTTGAATTCATATTTTTACCGTTTATTGATTCTTCTAAATGTTCCTCAGATGGTGGGTCCTATCGAAAATCGATACAAAGATGAGGAGGCCAGGGTAGTGGCAACCAGAAACCTATTGAATCGTATAGAGGAATGCCGGAGGGCTGTAGGGTCACTTCCCTCCAGTAAAAGAGATGCAGTATGGTTCCTTTTAGCTTAATATTTTAGTGAACATTTTGCATGTTCGAATGATGCTCAAAAAATTCTTAACTTCTGGACGTTCATCTTTGAAGGTTATTGGAGAATGTGATAGAGCAGAGCAGTGGCTTAGTGAAAAAAGCCAACAGCAGGAATCACTGCCTAAAAATGCCGATCCAATACTTTGGTCCAGTGAAATCACGAGGAAAGCTTCGACTCTTGATGAGTATGTATTGATAGTTGAGACCTATGTAGCCACTGTAATATATGGTTCACACTCTATATGGGTATATTTTTTAAGTACATGTGAAACTGAATGTTCTCTTATTATCTACCTGCCTCAAATTTTGATTCTTCGTTGCCTGTATAGAAATAGATCCAGCCTTTAGGAACCTGCGCCATTACGTGCTTAGGTATTTGAACTTTCTAGATCTATTTATAGTGGACACCAGTCACACCACGTTGTGCTTCCACGTGTCTCTGGAAAATTCCTCATTTCATAAAAACCTGCTTGCTTATCTAGGATTGAAGTTGATGTTCATCATCAAAATATTCCACTTATCAATCTATCATTGTTGTTGTGGAGAATTAATATGAAGTTCTTTGTGCGAGATTCTGTTTCACAATCAATACATCAGCTTATTCACTCTTAAGGGAATGTGTTTTTAGGGTGTACAAGCATGCTCTGGGATCCAAGTCATCACCTCACCAATCAGACAATGCCAGAGAATCAGATTCAAGAAGTAAACGCGACGATATGCAAGTTGATTGATGTCCATTTGAATTGGGCTTTGATCCAAGGAGCCTAGTTGAAGAAAGTTCTCAGTTGATATCATCACTTTCGATGTGTATTTTTGTACAACGCATTGGCAGCCTTCCGTTTCACTCTATATCAGTAAGTTGTTTCTTCTATCCTTTCGGACTCATTGACGAATCTAATTAATATGAATCACAAACACAAAGCACGAACATTTCTGATGGTTACTTCTCCCATTTGCAGTAGCTGTGTTTTCTTGTGGAATCTTAGAAAAAGAAAGCGAAGATGTCGATGCGACGAATTCAGTTCATATAATACCGTAGCAATTGTCCCGTACAAGTAATCTGCTTACAACTGATTTATCAGGTAAATAAAAATTTGTACAAGTCATTTGGAGTTGTTGGCAGGTCTGTGAATTGCAGTGAGTGATGAAAACCGATGAGCACGATAATAAGGCTTATATTCTCAGTTCTTACACGTCATATTGTATTAAATACTGTGCAATGGCAAGAATCATTTTGTTAATTTTATTTTTCTCTCCTTTGTTTCTCTCACTCTCCCTTGTAAGTATTCAGAAGAAATGCAATTATATTATAGAAGTTTGTTTGATAGTTGATTTGAAAAATGTATAAACTATTTGAAAGATCATTTCTATCAATTTTTTAAAAAAAATTTAACTAGTTGATTCTAAGATCTGAAAATTTGACACCATTAAAAATTCTTATCACATTAAATTTTCATATAAATGCTATGTCAATTTTTAATGTTTAAATAGAAATATTAGTATATATTATGTGTATAACAATGCACTATTCATGAAAAATAAAAATAAAAATAAAAATCAAAGTACTAATATAGAAGACTTAAAGACAAGCAACGACTTTTACTTAAAACAATCGTAATCGCATTTTCTGTTTCTGAGAATTAGTTAATTTTGAAATGCATTAGCTTATATAATTATGAGTTAATTGCAAAAAAACCATGAACTTTTAAGAAATTGTATAAAATATCATTACTTTTAAGTATTGTTGAAAACAAAAAAAAAATCTTACTTTTATCACAAAAATTGGGTGTGTTTTGCAATAATACTTAAAAGTTGTGGTTTTTTTTTTGAATTTCTAAAAAATGAGAATTAATTTGTCATAGGAATAAAGTTTGTGATTTTTTATGCAATTAACCATATAATATTATTATTAGATAAAAATATTTCTCCTTTAAAAAAATTCATACTTTTGTTTAGGAAAAGGAGGTGACGTTTTCTGATAATCTCCCTTTGTTCCAAACATTTATTACTTACTATACACTATTGTTCAAAAATCAGTAGTCTCTACGATGTTGGCAAGTGGTTATTTATTTTTGCACGTAATGTGTAGTAAGTAGTTGTATTAGTAGAGTATGTGGATTCATATTTTAGTTATATTAATGATGTTTGTGAATTCCATATATTTAAAAAAGAAAATGTGATCTTTTGAAGCGAATGCTTAAAATGATAAAATGAGATCCTTGCTACGGTGGAGAAAATACGTCCTTCATTTCGTAATAATTTACATAATTCTTTTGTAATTCACCAAAGAACGGTCTATTTTAGGGCAAATAGTACTAGGCTAATTATTGACTTTTAATGATATAAGAAATTGTGCAAATTATTTCAACAAGAAAGAAAGTAAAATTTTAATTAATTTTATTGTCTTTTGAAGATGACGTGACTTTGATGATAATTGATACGATATCATAGAATAAGTCTTACCTGGTATTAGGTGATGACGATAGAGACATTTTTCAAAATAGTATATTAAGAAATTATTCGTGCAAGTTTTCAATATTTCTTTAAATGTGAAAAGTATAACAAGATAAATAAATGAAAAGAGTGAAACATACAAGCTGGGAATCGGAATATTTTTTCTAGTTGGAGCAAAATTGATGATAAATAGAAGAGCACTACATCTGTAAGAAAAAGGTTTAGCTTTCATCTTTAAAAAAAAAAAAAAAACGAGAAAAAGTGATCAGTACTACAAGTAATAGATTAAAAGTAGAAAAGAATGGAGTAAGGAACAATTTCTGGTTGTTGAAGATCATAATTAACGTTTGGCAAACATTTTCATGCAACGGATAACATGAAAGCGTTTTTTGTGTGCGATTATGCTTTATCTTGAATCGTATGATTCATATACTGATTTTATTAGTGTGGTTTCAGCAACAATTGTTTGAAACCGTGTCAGATCGTTTTAGTTTTTTTTTTTAATTTGTCATTAATTTTTCCTAAATGTTATATTCTAATCGGCCTGCTTGAAGAGTTACACTGAGACTTGAGTATTACTTTTCATTTATACTATGAATTGTTTATAAAAGTATTTCAACTGAATGATTTATCACTATTCATCAATCATGTAAAAGTATTATTTTTTATTTAAATATTATCAAAACTTATACAAGAAATTCTTCACGCCGAGATTGTCCCACCCATGTGTTTGCGTTGTTGTGATTTATGCTTTATTTTATCCTAGGGGTTTAATATTTACTTTTAAGATACAATATTAATTCTTAAAGTATACTCCCTCTATTCCGTGTTAATGTTGATGGAAATTAAGAGATATAATATTTTAATGTGTAGTGAGGTGAGAGAAATAATATTTAATGTAAAGTGAGTAGTTGTATTAGTGTTGTGTGTGGGTCATACAAGGAATAATTAATTGTTTTGTGTGCGGCCAACTTGATAAAAAAAGAAATATTAACCTTAACTTAGGACAACTCAAAATGAAAAGCGTAAATCTTAACGCGGGACGGAGGGAGTAATTCTAAGTTGTGATTTATGCTTTATTTTATCTTTTGGGATTTAATATTTACTTTTATGATACAATATTAATTGTTAAAGTATAATTCTAATTTCACCTTTTGGTTCATAGTGTATTTTATCCTATTTTATAGTATTTAATAGAGATGACAATCGTTGAAAGTTGAAACCCACAAGCTATTTTATTATACATTTTGTTTTTAATTTTTTTAAATTAAAATTTAAGAAATGAGATTCAATCTAAAATTTGAGGTGTTATTGATATTTAAATACTTTATCATGCTGCATATCTTTATATGTTGGGTTAACATCATTTCTGAATGCGATAGCACTCTGTTTTTTTCTCACTATTTAGTCCTGTGTTGTGTTTATGATTTGGAACATTAGGGGACAACTCTTGCCTGTAATACAGAGCGTTCTTACCCTATCTATATTAAGATGGACAACTCACATGCCAAATAATTGCAAAAAAATATCACAAACTATACATGCAAACAAAACCAAACTTTTCAAATTCAACACAACTTCAAATGTAAGTTTCATTTTGAACTAAACATGTAGTTTTATATAAATGCAAGTGTAAATTTGGAAATTAACCCAGAGATTAGATGAGATCACTCATTCTATTTACGTGTTTCATGTGTTATAATCATGTTTAAATTATCGGCACATGTGCAAGAGTTTGATAATCATTAATTAAAATATAGTATTTTAATAGAAAACAAATTATGAAATATCAAATGAAATACCATTAGAGGTCGTTTGCTTGTGGGTATGAGATATAAAAGTATTGTGTATAATAAAATTTGCTTAACTTGTGATTAATTGTATTGTTGTTTGGTATGATGGAAAAATGAGATTGTTGATAACTAGGTATTAGTTATTTTATGTTTGTTATTGAGTATTAACAAATTGGATAATAATAATTATTACTATTTTTATTAATAATAATAATATTATAATAATTATCAATATATATTATTAATTATTATTATTAATATTATTTATTATAATTATTAATTATTATTACTATTTTTATTAATAATAATAATATTATAATAATTATCAATATATATTATTAATTATTATTATTAATATTATTTATTATAATTATTAATTATTATTACTATTTTTATTAATAATAATATTATTATTAAAATTATTATTATTATTTATAATTATTATTAATATTATTTATTATTTATAGTTATTATTTACTATTATTATTATGTATTATTAATAATAATATTTTTAATTATTATTTACTATTATTATTATGTATTATTAATAATAATATTTTTAATTATTATTTTAATATTATTATTATTTATTAATAATAATAATTATTATTAATTATTATTATTAAAACTATTATATTTATATTATTTATTATCAATTATTATTATATTAATATTATTTATTATCAATTATTATTAATTAATTATTATTATTATTTATAATTCAATATATATTATTAATTATTATTATTATTTATAATAATAATTATTAATATAATAATTATTATTATTATTGGATAAGAGTATAATGGTAAAATTACATTTAATACCTAGGTATTAAATGATGGTATTGTGCATTCCACCTATTGAGGTGAGATACACAATACCAAAGGAATGATATTATTAATGTAGGGGGATTTTAATACATTTGACCATGTATTATTAATACATCAAGACAAACATGATATTATGAGGTACTGTACATCAATCCCTCCCTAATACCTCCAAGCAAACGAACACTTACGGAATAGAGGAATCAAAGGATAAACCCGAATCTCAATACGATTGTAAAAAAGTCCGATTCGCGAGGATTCTTACAATTACTTTAGAGATAGTAAGGAATAAAAATAGTTGGAGAGGGCATATATAATTAATGATAATAATGAAGTGGTTCAACTACCGGATTGTCCTTTGAGAAGAGGCTCTTTAGTGTGGTCCCACTTGTTCAGACGTGTTTTAGCTTTGTCCACCTGCGCAAATACAATCATTGTTATTTCCCCTCAACTTTTTCGAATTCATTGTCCTGTAGCTTTCCTTCCATTGCTCAATATTCTATTTATGGCTTCCACAAAATTAACTATCTTCTCAACGTGGCCATACATATCCCACTCCTTTTGGAATCGCCCTTAAAAATTACTATTCTATTTCACATGTCCGATTTCATTTGTCACTTTGTTGTAATATTTACGTTATCATATCGTTAATTAAATGATGTGAAATGCTTTAAGTTTAGTGTTCCACATTTTTTAGAAAATGATTCTTTTTTAACAAATTTTGTTGTCTTTAAAAGGTATTATTGTATTTTTAAGTAATAAAAATGTATAAATTAATGATATGTGTATGAAAAAAAGAATTACAAATTTAAAATTAAAATAATTTTTAAAAATATTGGATAAAATGAATTTTTCTAGGATACGAATGATTATGTGAAATAAACAAATGAAAAAAAATGTGATGGGTTTGTGGGAAAGAGAGAGGGTAGTTTCCTAATATAAAATTTCTCAACTATGTCCCATAAATTAATTATTTATTAATTATCAAATTATTTTAACCCACAAAATTTTTAATTTGAGCTAAAAGTATATTAAAATATTTTATAGAAAAATGACAATGACAATCTAATTATTCTATTTCATATCTTAAGCATGTAATACTATGACATTATAATAGTGGTGGTTTGTAATTTTTGTATATATATATATCAAGAATGAACTCACTCACCTCTTTTTCCCAATCAGTATGAAATGTTACCCACAATAGGATGAGGGTTTGCATAAGGGTTCCTCCAATCATGCCTGACCAAATCCCCTGCACATATTAGGTACCCATTATCACCTTCATATACATCTCTACCCTCTCAAACAGTAAGTAAGTTTTTTAAGTACCACTTACCTTTATACCAAGTTCAAATTGAAATCCAAGAACACATCCAATTGGAATCCCGACCATGTAGTAGCAACCTACATTTACGTACGCCACAAACGACTGCCATCCGCACCCAACTGCCACTCCTTCATGAACGATTAACCCAACTACACCTTTATAAATTGAATGGAAGAACAACTACATATGTATACGTTATACATGTATATGATTCACATCAATCTAATTACGAAGCCCATTATTACCAGACAAGACTGGTTGGATGCCATTCAAGAGGAGGGTAACTGCCAGGAATGGACAGAGATCCGACACGGCATCCGCCACCGTTTGACCACCGGTGAATATGTAGCTAATGACATGGCGTTGCGATAATACCAGCACAGCCTCAGCCACAACCACGGTGAAAGACACCACATTCACCACCACCACGGAAAACGCTGCAGCCTTGGGATGCCCTGCTCCGATTTCATTGCCAACTCTCACACTGTCCTCGTTCCATGTTATAAATTAGTCACTCAATAGTAGTATTTATGCTGACAATTTCATATTTTCACATTATTATATATGTAACACATGCAATATTTATGACATATAAAAAGAAGTTTTTTATTTTTTAATTTTTTTTAATTTTTTTTTTTGTGTGAAAGGCAATTGAATGGATCAACCAACTTGTTCAGGCAAGAAATTTGTAAATATTTGAAAAATTAGAGGCAGACCAACCTAGCAGCAGCATAGAATCCGATAGAAATCATGAACATTATCCCATTTACAGATGTGCTGCAAAATAACAATAAAAATTATGTTATTTCCGTAAACCTTTTCTACTCTAAATAAAATGTGCTGCAAAATAAGTAATAAAAATTATATCATTTCCGTAAACCTTTTCTACCATAAATAAAATGTTGCATATATCAACATTTCAAATACAAATATTATTATTGACTTTGTCGAAGCGAGTTGATATTGATATGATCTCTAAATTAAAATTCGAAATAAAAAATAAATTATATATGAAAAAAAAGAAAGTTGGATACCAAACGGAAAGTGCATCCAAGGCTAGTTCTGCGTTGTCGAGCAGTCCGGTTAGCAATATTAGTACCTGAAGATACCAGGTCTCTAAGCACAACATTATTGCAGAAGAAATCGAAAGTTTGACGAACTCCCATAAACCAGTGAAAGCCATCCACTTAAATCCTGTCCACGTATCCTTACATTGTTGGTTGGTCAAGATGTAAATGAATTGTGCTATACCCATGATCCACCATGACAGGCTCAACGCAAGTGACGCTCCTAATAACCCTAACTCAATTTTGTACACCGCCACCCATGTCACCACAATGTGCACTACAAGCGTTGCAAGTGATATCAACGCGCTCGGTAACACTATGCTCTGCGCCTGTAAAAATTTCTGGATCGGAAAATTTATCGTGTACGCCAACACTTGTGGAATCAGTCCATACACAAACACTGACGCTAGCGTTGCCACTTCATCCGATTCTCCGATAAAGAGCAGGAGCTGCCGTGAAAACAGGTAAATCACCATGATCGGAAGGCTGAAGAGCATCAATACCAGGATGGCGCGTTGGAGGTAAACGCCAAGCATTCCGTAAAGATGGGCGCCATATGCCTGTCCGCAAAGTGTTTCCACTGCGCTCGCCATCCCAAGCTGTAAATCTACGACGTATGAGTTCATAATTTTGCATTTAGTTTTTGAAAAATATAATACTTACAAGAAGGCCATAGGCGAACAATTGGATGCCGTTGTTGCCGAGTGAAGCGGCAGCAAATTCAAGGTTACCTATGTGGCCAGTGAAGATGCGAGTGGACAAAGACATGGCGATATTTAATAAGTACATCATGACAGCGGGCGCAGCGAGTTTGAAGAGGAGTTTCAACTCGATCCATGCGGCCTTCCTGTATCGATTCCAACATGATAAATCTGAGTTGGAAAGCACATTTTCGAGTTCGGAGCTGCAATGAGGCGGTGCATTGGATGAGTAAGAGGATGATGCGCGATTGTTTCCGTTCCCTTCGCGCTTCATGCTAAATCCTCAATCTAAACTCTCCTTCCCTAAATAATCAGGGTATATGCCAAGTTGTGTGATCGTGAATCTTACAACCCAGTGGAAACCTCGTGTATTTATTCTATTCAATTCAATTATATTGATGTGCACCACCACGTGTTAATTTAAGTTATCTAGACAACGTTGACCAAATTTTACTAAATCTCTTTGATTTTTTATTTTTATGTTTTTAAGTTAGAAATATTCCATTTTTAATTTAAAATTAGAATGGTTGATAAATTACACTTATGACTTATGATGAAAAAACTCTCTTGTGAGACGGTTGTGAGACGGATTGATTCATGACTAAAGTAAGCTTATTATACTTATTATATAGATAAAATATGTTTATTTATTGTTAAAGTATATTAATAATGAATCATATTATAACACTCTAAAATCATACTTTAATTCATCATTTATCATATTTTAGAAAACATACTTTAACAATCATTAAACATATTTTATCTATATAATAGACATATTTTAACACGTTTCACAAACCGTCTCACATATATAATGTCTCACAAGAGAATTTGTCATATGTGATATATTATACGTCAATTATTAATATATGATTATTATACTATAAAGAGTTAAATGACACTGGATGACTTATATATTTAATATATTATACGTAAATTACTAATATATGATTATTATACGATAAAAACTTAGTGTGAAAATGTTTCAAGTATAAGTACCACGAGCATTATTAGTGAAATGCATACTTAATCTTTAAAAAGTAATAATTGTGCAATATATTATTTTATTTATAATATAAATAAATAATAATAATATTATAGAAAGGTACTCCTAATAAATAATTAGAAAGCATAAAATTGTCTCACCATAAGATGGTGGTCTCACAGTCTTGTTATATAGGTAAAATATGTTTATTAGTATTTAAAATATATTTGTAATGAATTATATTATAATATTCTTAAATTTCAAATTATTTTTTAATAAATTATTTATTTTAGAAAAACATACTTTAACTACTCATAAATATCTTATTTTAGAAAAATATACTTTAACTACCCATACTTTAACTACTTATAAACATTTTATTCTAGAAAAACAACTTTAACTACTCATAAACATAATTGGGTAAAATGTTATCACTTTTCATTTATACTATAAATTGTTCATAAAATAACATTATCATTTTTCATTATAAAAGTTATCATTTTCTATCTGTCTTACATAACTACTTATGTGAGACGGTCTCATAGCAACGTACCGTCTCATCTTCATATAATTGGAACTTGTCTCACGAAAAACTTTTTCTTTGCCTTAATTTAATTGGATGTTTATAATATTTTTGTAAAAAAAAAAATTGGATGGTTATAATTTTTATATTAATTATAGTATATTTATATATATAAATTATCAAAATACTAATAACTTATTTTTAGTAAATACTGACAAAGAATTACTATTTTTAGCAAATATTAGTATGATCATATTATTATTATCTTTATTTTTTAGAAATTATTAAAAAATATAAAAATATGCGCTCAATTTTTATAAATTTAAGAAACAATTATATGTAGTGATTGATATACGATGACAAATTTTCATAAATATTTACTAATTTTAGTAAATATCTATAAAATTATATTATTATGTAAGTTAAAAATTAAAAGAATAAAAATAAATAGAAATATTATTATATTTTTTGTATGGTTAGAAATAAAAAATAAATATTCAAAATTTTTATTATATATATTTTAATAAATACTGATAATTTAGTTAATTTTAGTAAATGTTAATAAATAATGATTAATTTTATAACTAACTTTGATACTATCCTGTTATCTTTTATTATCATAATTACTAAAATTAAAAATAATTATTTAATTAATTATAAATTTAGATAATTTAGAAAATAATTATATATCAATCAATTATCATAATCAATAAATTATAAATATTGGTATTGTTATATTATTAAATTAAAAAAATTAATATTTAAAACTTTTATTATAACAACCCCTCCAGAAAATCTAGTTGTCAGTGTAGAATTTCAAAACCTAAATCAAATTAAAAATTTTAAAATACCTCTATTAATTTCCTTCTTAATGTAGACCAAACGTATATTCAAATTTGGGGGAGTATTGCATGGTATTGTGTCCCGAATTTTAATTTGTAAGATTATCCATAGATTAAAAACAATATATTTTTAAATTAAATTTAAAATATTAAATAAAAATAAAGACTCTGTTTGGATTAATTAATTATTATAGCTAAAAATAAAGCTTTTAAGAATGAAAAATGAAAGGCCGCCTATTGGCAACCCATAATATTATTGAAACTTTTTTTTATATATTGTTTTAAAAGATTAATTATTTAAAAAAAATTGTTTTTTATTTTAAAAAATTTCATAATTATGTATCACTTTTTATTTATGTTACAAATAGATCATAAAATAATTTATTTCATTATCACAATGGTACGTAATTGTATTTTATTAATCTCACGAATGGTTCATAAATACAATTCATCTCACGTGTTCATAAATTTAATTGTTTGGTTGTCACTTTTCATTGATACATAACACTTTCTATTAATTATGTTACTTATTTTTTAACCGTCCTACACTCCTACTAATTATTCATAAAATAGATGAATTGTTCAGTTATTATTTTTCCTTAAATATGTTATCACTTTTATTCATATGTGTATATGTTTGATTTTTGCACGTATATTAAGAAGTATAATATTTTAGTGTGAGGTAAAGTGAGACAAATAATACTTGAATGTGCAGTAGGTTTGTATTAGTATAGTGTATGACCCATAAGAATATAATAATTGTTTTGTGTGGGTTCTTTCAATCAAAAAGAAAAAATTTATACTTTATTTTGAAATGGACCAAAATAAAAAAGTGTATACTTTGTTGTGGACGGAATGAGTAATATTATAACACTATATACACTATAAATTAGCATATACTCCCTCCGTCCCATAATACTTTTCTCATTTTCCTCATTTGTTTGTCCCACAAAACCTTTCAACCACCCCCCAAAAAAAAGGAAAAACCATTTTATCCAACAACCTCAAAAGTTACTTTAATTTTAAATTTGTCACACATTTTTCACACACATATCATTACTTTATACTTTTTTATTACCTAAAAATACTATAATACCCCCCAAAGTCAATAAAGTTGGTCAAAAAGTGCAACTTTTCTTAAACAACGTGGAACAGTAAATGTGAAAAGTTTTCCGGGATGGAAAAAGTAATTCAATGAAAGCACATAACATTTTTTTTAAATTAAGAATTTGTAAATTTAATTTTTACCCCTATATTATGTTTATTTTGAGTTTTAAAATTGGATTTTGATTTTGAAAAGAGTGAGACTCTTGTGTCCCTGGGGACACAGTGCCCTTTTGCAATTTAAATCTCTATCAATATATAAGTTTTAATAAAATATAAAGGGAGAGGGTTGTGCTCCCATGGGGCACGATATGTCTCCCGGGTTTTGTCTTACTACATACTTTTTATACATTAATTTAAATCGCTATACTTTCTATGTTGCTTGAAATGTATTTCCTTTGTTAAAATTTGTCCACTACAAAAGTTTTAATTTCTGTTTTAGTCAACATGGATCTCACATCAAATTTAAAAATAAAAAATAAAAAATTATATAATATACCATCACTTTGATTCAAAAGAACGAGGGATAGCACATAAAATGACTTTTAAAATGAATCCGCCATATATAAAATATTATACTCTTCGAAAAAAAAAATAGTTGTACTTATTTAATACTTTTCAAACCGCACATGGATTAAAATTTCAACATAAACACAACCTAACTCTTTTAACAACACCTTATTTCAAAAAAGAAATTCGTTCATTGATTCTTCACGGTTAACATCAAGAAAAGGTTTTTCTTTTTTCTTTTATGATTAACTTGAGCATCAATTTTATTTTCTTTTATTTTTTTATTTATTATATGCCACATAAAAAATCGTCATGAATTTTTATGGATACTAACTACTTGGATATAATCTTTTCTAAATTAAAAAAAAAACTTGAGTATGTCAGCATATTGACAAAGTCTCTGACGTTACTCACATGAGACCGTTTGTGAGATGTATTAAAGTATGTTTATTATATAGATAAAATATATGTAAATGTTGTTAAAATATGTTTTATAAAATATGCTGAATTATTCATTAAAGTATGATTTTAATATGTTATAATATAATTTATTATCGACATACTTTAACTATAAATAAACATAATTTAGTGATGAGTCAATCTATCTCACAACCGTATCACCCGATATTGTCTCCAACAAATTATAAGGAAGAATGTGCTTGTGGTACCCAAGTACTTTCATAGTTAATGTTTGTCCATCTTTCTAGTTACAAAATTAATTTTCTCCATAAATTTGTCCATCTTCCTATCTACAAAATAATATATTTACAAAAATGTTATACATGTCAATTTAGTTATACAATGACTTCATCGTATATTTCATTTATTTTATTGATATTTATATTTCATTAATTTGATGAGCCAGTGCTGTTGTTGTTGACCATACACTACAAATATTAATTTATTATCATTTGAATTAAAATTTATAAAATGATAAGATATTTTCTATATAATAAGTAATTATAATGCCGCTTGGTTAATTATAATCAATGAGACTATATTTTATTACACCCAAAGGTGGTTTCTTGTGCTTCGGGTGCACGGAGCATTTTATATATAATATTTAATTTTAAAAAATATATTTTTTAATTTATAAGGGTATTATTTTTTAAAAAAATAATTAAAATATAAATAGTATTAATATTTGAATAAGAAAAATATTTTTATTCAAATAAAATTAAAGGATATATCCTTTTATATACAGAGGAGTACGACTTAGTATGACGCATCAAGTTTTTATCCCACATTTAAATTCATAACGTGTATATTACGCAATAACTATTTAGGTATTAAAATTGATATTGAAAGAACCAGAAAACTCATTTAATGCCATAATATGCACCATATATGTAATTAGAAAAATTGTAAATAGATGCATATGAGATAATTGTATGGATGTTTGAATGACAAAATCATAATCTTATAGGAGTAATATTTTAGGAAAATATTATCTTAAAGGCAAAGATTAATAAATTCATGAAAAATGATGATGCTATTTCATGAACAATTTATAGTATATAAATAAAAAGTGATAACATTTTATAGCGAAAGTGATAAAATTTTATACCGAAAGTGATAACTATTTTAAAAAGTGAAAAATAGTCCCACATGAGACGGTCTCATGCGAGGCCTATCCCTACCTTAAACTAGACACTATAGTTAATTTTTCTTAAAAAAATTCATTTTAATTCTCTATTTGACAGATAGTTCATGTACTGTAAAACTAACAAAGAATATAAGTAAAAGAGGTGCTAAAACTCATCCCTATTTTTTTTAGGATATTTGGGCCTTATTTTGATTGCCATATGGGCCTCATTTTGGTATCTAGGTATGGGCCTAATCAAGGTTTCAGAGTACACTTATCAATACAACGCAATTTTCATTTAAAAATAAAAATAAAAAGCAAAGTCTTTAGTGCGTTTGAGCGTATAGATCTAGGCTCGTACTCTTAAATCTGAACCGATTCGAAAATTATATTTTTACGTATTGAATGTTGTATATTTTATTATAAAAATATATATTCTTGATTTTCTGCAAGCTGCACAAGAGAATGACTAAAATAGAAAGCCCCCACATATATTATATCCATCCATAAATGCATGATGATATTACAGTAGAATGATTTTTTTTTTTTAAAAAAATCAAGACTGTTTTAGAGTTATTGTATTTTTGCCATATTTAAAGGGTTGACCCAAATGCTCTATTTAAGAAGAGGTTCTTTTGCTCCCAGGGCATAGCTCAAGTGGTAGAGGGGAGGGTGGAAAGGCCTTCCAGCTGAGCTTGGTTGCTGCAGGGTGGGGGTTCGAATCCTGCCTTTGGCATGGATTTGGCCCCTTGCAAGCACAAGTTTAACAGTGAGCCCTCTCTATAAGCCACTTGAGGCACATCCTGCGATTTACCTCCTCCACCAATCCTCAGGGCAGGGGCGGTGGGGGCCCCTAATGGTGGGGTACACCATTTTTTTTTTTTTTTCAAGAAGAGGTTCTTTAATTTCTTCCCACTTGTCCAACCGTGCCTTTGCTTTCTCCACCTGCACTTAAACATTTATTATGACCCCCCAATTAAATACACATATATGTATAAATAAAGGGATAAATATATAGTCCAAAATTTAATCCTCTAAGGTAGTTTTGATTTATGTTTCGAAACCCTTTATTGGTTCATATTGGAGTTCATTTTTAAATCAAAATATCATTTTATATTAAGATTATTATTAGCTTTTTTTTTATTTGTACCAAAAAATTTATTTTATTAAATAATTTGATCCAAGATTTATATAAAATTAAACTTTTTTTAATAAAGAAAAAAATTAAAATTTTAAATAGATAACTAATTAAAAAATTAATTAAATAATTGCATAGGCAACTGTCTATTTAAGTGATTTGCAATTTTAAATTTATTTCATCCATCCATTCTTATATTTTTTGTGGAAATCTAATCGTTGTTGTTATATTTAGTCATATATATGGCTATACGGTGTAAGTTCAGTGACCTCCTTCCAATTATCTTTATGTATTGATAGCATGTTTAAATTAAGGGGAATACAGTTTACAAGAGTTTATGAATGTTTAGATTAAGAGAAAAAACAGAATTTAAAAGAGTTTATGATGTAAACTCGATTTAAAAAAAAAAAAAACTAACTCCATAAGAATATGCCTAGAGTTAAATGTTATTTTCAAAGAGTCGCAGGCAAATTGAAAGCATACCTCTAAATCCCAATCCGTACGAAATGTTGCCCATAATAAGATGAAAGTTTGCATCATCGTTCCTCCAATCATGCCACTCCAAATTCCCTACCAAAATAAATTAATTTCAGCTCTCAAATTTTTGTTAATGACATTTTAATTTATTTTTTATACCATATATGATATACTCGCATTTTTTATCTCCATTTTCCTATATTGCTTTTGTTTCATCTCCATTATGATTCCATTTTGTTGTTTTAATTGTAACATAGAAATGAAGTTGTATATATGGTTTTAAATTTCTTTCGACACTTTGATTTTATATTTTATGTATCAATTTATTAAATGAGTGACACATACTCTAACTATATACTTTTACCTTAATACCAAGGTTGAATCGGAAGGCAAGAAGACATCCAATTGGAATTCCGAGGATGTAGTAACATCCTATATTCACGTATGCTACAAATGCTTGCCATCCACACCCCACTGCCACCCCTAATTATTTTTTAATTCGCATTTAAAATGTTAGAAATGATAAGCTATTACCTGGAAATTTTGAATGAGCTAGCATGTAAAATTAATTAAATTGAGATTAAGATGAGTGGGTATACTAAATTATAGGTAATTAATTAAGTGGGCATATCAAAATACAATATTACCAGACAAGACTGGTTGGAGGCCATTCAGGAGGAGAGTGACAGCTAAGAATGGACAGAGATCCGACACGACGTTAGCCACCGTCTCACCACCGGTAAATATATAACTGATGACGTGGCGCTGCGATAACACCACCACAGCTTCAACCACCGCCACCGCGAACGACACCGTATTCATCACAACCACTGAGAAAGCCGCTGCCCTCGGGTGCCCTGCTCCAACCTCATTGCTTACTCTCACACTGTAATTTTCCAATCTTTTATCAGATTTTTATTAATTTATTTATTTATTTATTAATTATGCTCTTTATTTTCCTATTTATCCTAATCATTAAATATAACGTAACCCAGTTTAATAAATTGCTTAAGTAGAAAATCATAAATCTAGCTAGTCAATCGTACATAGTATAGGCAAACACTTCTAATAGGCTATTAAAAGTTGATTCCATAAAATGGGTAGGGACAGGGTAGGATAATATCTTAATAAAATCTTGATATGATATAACACGAGAAAACATCAGAAGATATAGTGGGTAATTAAGTAAAAACTTTGACATAATATAAAGTGAAATACACCAACCTAATTGC
The DNA here is from genome assembly GCA_023678885.1 of Pogostemon cablin. Taxonomy (NCBI): domain Eukaryota; kingdom Viridiplantae; phylum Streptophyta; class Magnoliopsida; order Lamiales; family Lamiaceae; genus Pogostemon; species Pogostemon cablin. The sequence goes on from CM042958.1 coordinate 5,820,311, forward strand.
AGCATTAAATCCGATAGCAATCATAAATAGCAACCCATTTATCGACATGCTGCACAAACCCAATCATTAATGATATTAGAAAAGGCAAAAATTTATATGCTCCCGTTACACACCGTTTCCTCGTTTTTCCATGAGAACACAATCCTCTCTCTCCATATTTTATTTAATCCTATGTATTGTTAGAGATTTAAATTGCAAAGAGACACGGTATGTCCGGCACAAGCTCACTCATTAGAAAATGTTGCCACTCACCAAATTAATTACTCCATATATAAGCATATGTTTAAATTATGTATCTTAATTACTTAATAATCAATAGATGAATTTTTTTTTTCTTTCTGTGAGTGTTAGTGTGATGCTGCTTTTAAAGAAACAAGTGGGCTATTTTGACTTACTGTGAAACACGATAAATTGTTTTCCTGCATAGTGTTGTATTTACATGATTGATTGAAGATTTGTCTAATCTTTTGATTGATGATGACAATTTTTTGCAAAATTATTTTTATCTTTCTGTTTATTTATATATATTCACTAGAATTATAATCAACTCTTGTAATACTCCCCCCGTCCCTAAAAAAGGTCACTATTTTACTATATTGGGCGTCTCATTCAAATGTCACAATTTCCCAATTTTAATAAAATGGTACAACATGTTGTCCACCACTCACTACTAATACAACTACTCACTACATATAAAATAATAATACTCAATCTACGCACAAAAAACAATCGGTGATGGTTGGGCGGGACGGAGGGAGTATTTTTAAGTAGAGTAATATTTCTTATATTTGCATGTACTTTCGAAATTAACTGTGGTTTTATATTATTAATTTAAAAAATCTTGAAGTATATGCACATATTGTTCTGCTGAGTATTCCAGTACATATTGTGATCAAAAGATTTCGTTAGATATACAATATTACTTTCAGACATCAATCATTGAACTTAGGAAAAATTTCCACAATACCATTTTAGATTTAATGATTTTTTTAATATGTTAAATTTAGTGGAAAATGTTAAAATGCCAAAATGATGAAAATATTCTTGCTCAATTGTGATTTATATTTAAATTTTTTAATCAAGTCATAAATAAGTCATAAAAATATATATTATCAAACCATTTATATTAATCGAATCAACCATTGAGTTAGCCATTTTAGAAAATACTAAAAATAGATTATTAAAAGATTTGTAATAGAGTCTTAGGCTCTATATATTGCTCACTACTCTTGAACCTAAGGTGTATGCTTTCATTTTAGAGCATAGTTTTATCCATATTCAACATGTCAATAATTCAGTGATGTGAAAAAAATAACATAAATTAATATGAACCTTTAAGTAAATATCACAATGCTCGACATAGACTAATAATTAACACTAGAGATTAGATTTTAAAATTAAGATTAGGATGTAATTAAAGCTTTTGTTAAATTAAGAAACATTTAAATTCAACTAAAATGCAAATCAAAACATATTTATATTAATAAACTACAATTATTATTAGTATATAAGAGCGGGTATGATATGCATTGGGTTCATACGTGAAAATTGTTTTTGTAAAATTATGCTTGAGTATATAAAAAAAATTACAGTTTGACAACTATCATTTTTTATTCAAAAGAGTAATAATTGATCTTTTAAAAAAATAATTTTTCATGTAGTAAAAAATAATCGATAAATAAGAAAGTTTAGAAATTTAAAGAGTAACTTTTTCATTTAAAAGAATAATATTTTATCTCTGTAATTTTTTTATGTATTAAAAGGGTAGAATAGTGTTCAGACATGAATCGATTGTGTGTTTTTGCCATTATATAAGTAGTATGTTTTTGAAAAAAATCAATTAATGAAGATGTGAGTGGAGTATTAATAAGTAGATGGTTATAATTAGTTGCGTACGTACTAACCATACTGAAAGAGCATCCAAGGAGAGTTGAGGGTTTTGGAGCAATCCAGCAATCAAAACTAGTACTTGGAAGTACCAAGTCTCCAAGCACAGCATCACTGCCGAAGCAATTGATAACTTCACAAATTTCCAAATACCCGTCAACGCCTCCCACGTCAGTCCTGTCCACGTGTCCTTACATCTTTGGCTCGTCAAGATGTACACAATCTGTGCCGTCCCAATAATCCACCACGAAAAGCTGAGCGATAGTGACGCTCCAATTAGCCCTAAGCCGATTCTGTAAACTACAAACCAACTTATTAGAAGATGCAACCCTAGCGTCGCAACTGATATCAACGCACTGGGCCCCACTATGCTCTGCGCCTGTAGAAACTTTTGAATCGGGAAATTCACGGCGTAGGCGAATACTTGTGGTATTAGACCATACACGAACACGGACGCCGCTATCGCAACCTCTTCCGATTCACCAATGAACAAAAGAAGTTGCCTCGAAAAAAGGTAAACCACCATGATCGGAAGGCAGAACAACATCAGAACCACGGTGGCACGTTGAAGGTAGATGCCAACCATTTCGTACCGCCTTGCGCCGTATGCCTGACCGCATAGCGTTTCCACTGCGCTCCCCATTCCAAGCTGCAGAACTAAGATCGTGTTAGAATTCATTTTTGGTTTTAATGATGGAGGTTAGTAATAGTACTTACAAGAAGACCATAAGCGAATAATTGGATGCCGCTATTGCCTAAACAAGCAGCTGCAAAGTCAAGGTTGCTGAGATGGCCAGAAAAAATTCGAGTGGACAAGGACATGGCGTTGTTTATCATGTACATCATCACGGCGGGAGTAGCTAGTTTAAAGAGAAGTTTTAACTCGATCCATGTGGCCTTCTTATATTTGTTAAACCATGACAAATCATAGTCAGACAGCACCTTTTCGAGCTCGGAACTAGAATGAGAGAATTCCACCAAAGGTTCTGGTGACGGCCGTTGCATTGTAAGAAGACCTGGTTGCCAAGTACGCTCCCCCTCTGTTGGTGATAAAGCAATCATATATTACATGGAAGACTAGGGGAGTAAAATTTTGTTTATATAATATTTTCTAAATACTCTAGTAGTAATATTTTATTATTTCATATGACATTGCAAGTAGAGAATAACAAGTGATTTTGCCTTTCAATTTTGAGTCTTATTCTATATGGGATGTTTGTTTATGATTTTTAATATCAGTTTGGATTTTTTAAAAAAAATTAATTTAAGATTTGTTACAAAGGAAACGTATCAATAATGAATGGAATGGAGGGATTATTATTGAATGAATGATCTATAAAAAAGAGAATAAAAATATTTTTTTTAAAAGAAAACATAAATTATAGGGTCAAATATAAAATTTCTTAATCTCTAATACATAGCAATTATTCATTTAGTTAGCAGTGTAGTAAACCAATAATTAAAATGACATAGAAACATCTCCACCCTATCCATGAATCCAAATCCCATGTATGCATGAATCCAAATCCCCAATTTCAAGTGGTGTTACATCTGATGTTTCAAGAACATTGTTACAAGTGGTGCTTGATCTTTTGTTCCAAGAACACCGCATGATTGCCACATCATCTGTATGTATAGTATTTGATTGGTTGAAAATTGCTAATTTTGAATCCATTTTATAGGCTTTATTTTTTTACTTTGCATTGAATTTTTAATGATAAATACGTCCCTATTATATGCTTGATTTTTGGACTTTGAGCTTAACTTATAGTGCATAATTGATTAACAAGTCATTTCAATGATGGAATCAAATGCATATAATTGAACTCTATGAATTTCTTTATTTAGCCAACTATGCAGATATGACTTTGCTACCTCAAAAAATTATCTTCTACAGTATATTCTTAAATTTGTTTAGCAAAAACTTACTATGCAGATATGACTTTGCTACCTCAAAATATTATCTTCTATATTCTTAAATTTGTTTAGCAAAAACTTATGCTTACTAATTTCACATATTTAGGTTGCATAAAATTGGATGATCATATTTTCAAATCCATCCCATACTACGTAAGGTGTTAATGCTATATAAGATCAATTATGTTAATAATTTTGTTTTGGTGATGTGGGAGCTAGAAAGAAAAAAAGGGTATTTAAAATGTATGAGAGGATTTTACAAAAATATGTGAATTGAAGATTAATAAATTTAACTAAAATTTCATATAAAGCCAAAATTTTAATGTAAGTTTCACTTTCTCCATTTAAAATGTCTCATTTGAATATTAAAATTTTATTTTTTTCTCAACTTAAAACTTGTCTTACTTTTACTATTTTTCGAATTCAATATATATTAATGAATGGATATGAATTACGAAATGTCACTTCAAATATAATATACATTCGGGGCCATAATTTGATTTGAAGGTTTATAATTTTTTTTAAAAAATTTTCATAACTTTAAATGAGAAAATAAATTTTATTATAAATTTTAAAATGAAAAAAAGAAATTAAATTTAAAATTGGATCTTAATTCGAAATTTTTTTAAAAAAAATAACAAATTAAGTTTTAAATTGAAGCATATATAAATTCAGATTTTAAATTGAAACTTAAATTAAAAATTAGTCCTTTATATGAAAACCTTTCAAATATTTATAAGTGTATATAGTATAACGATGATTTTAAAAAATTCAATTTTTTTAAAACAAAACAGTTTCAGAAAACCTAATTTAGTTGAGTTGTAAAGATACAAACCATATGTGGGCACTTTGAAGTTTGATCCCATTTTCTGAATTCCATTAATCAAAAGGAGTTTGTATATATAGGTGGAACAACTTTTACTCCCACTATGCATATTGCATCTCTTTTTTAGCATCATGCAAATTTGCACCATTAATATTCACGTGGAACAAAATTTTGTACTCAGAATTTGCATTTAAATTTTTAATTTTAAATTACTAATTAGCTTATTTGACTTTCAATTTATCATCATATGGAATTTCTTTATAAAAAGACATCATGATAATTATTTTATGATATATGAAAGATATGACCTATAGATTTTTCATTGACAAGCATATCAATCCCCCTAGTCATTAATTAATCACCACCAATATCGAATATTTACACTTTAACCCCACAACTAAGCAATTTCTTATGTTGTTAATTGTTGGGATTACTTTGGATCTAAGGTTGAAAGTTCCTTAATCCTATCAAAATCAGCCTACAAATTAAAATAGTATGAATATGTTAAATTGTTGGGCTAGCTCCTTGTATTCATGTGCACCATATTTACGTTGAAAAGATAATTATACTCTTGAGTATGCCATAAATCACAGATGTAAAATATTTCATGTACCTTAACGCGTAAAATAATGTGTATGTTAAATCTTTTAGCTTATCTGGTTAGATCAGAATATTCCTCTATTTTTTTTATTTTTTACGCTTTGTTCCAAAAAAGAAATAAAAAATAAAAACCGGAAACGATAGTTTCAAAATCGAACCAAAACCTTCCTATCCTGATTTGGTTCCGATTCCTCATTCCCAGGAACTAGAATTGGCGGTTCTAAACCGGAGTGCATATCTAAGTCCAACTGTAATGCATTCGGTGCACCTGTCAGTTTTGAACCATAATCCATAAAATTTCAAGATATTTAATCTTAATCTTAAATTTTGAATTTAAAAATATTAAAAATAAATATATAATTACAAATATACCCTAAATTTAACTTATACTCCCTCCGTCTCATAACAATTGACACATTTTTTTTGGCACGGAGATTAAGGAGTATAATAATTTAATGTAAAGTGAAGTGAGTGAAATAATATTTAATGTGTAATGAGTAGTTGTATTAGTGGTGAGTGTGATGTGTGTGTGGCCCATGTAAATAAATAAATTTTGTTTTTGTGTGGGTTTATATCCTTAAAAAGAAAATATGTCAATTTATGTGGAACAACTCTAAAAGGAAAGTGTGTCAATATCTTTGGGACGGAGGGAGTAATTCCACCTATTCACCTTAGAATTATCCTCTTAAAAAAAAATTGCGAAGCTCCGGGCTATGTAGGCCCACCAAGCCCAGAATAGTTTTAGATAAGTAAAATTTCTGCAATGTAGAAAGACAGCTCGAACATTTCACCTGGGCCTTCAGTCATGTCTTTACTTCAAAATAAATATAAATAAATCTGATTTTTTTTACTTTAAATAATTAAATTAAAATTGACAAAAATGCTCCACCAGTTCAGTCAATTTTAAAATCTATCGGTTATTTGATTCGTTGTCAGTATTATATTATTAAAATACATATATATGAACCTCAACACTCATTTTTTATAAAGTTCGACTGTGACTAGATTTAATTTAAAATATTAATCTTTTTTACTAAAATAGTCTCAATATACTCGCATATCTAATCAATGTAATTCCCTTCGTTTTATATACTCCTCTAGTATATTTTACTTTTTCATGTGAATTAAGGAGTATTACTATTTAATATATGGTGGATAAATGTGTTAGTGGAATATGAGCCTCACATTTTAATCGTATTAGTAGGTGTGTGTGAGTCTCATGTGTGTAAGAAAGAAAATGACTCTTTAGGTGGTGGAACGCCCAAAATGAAAAAAAGACTCACCAAACTCTTTGAGTGACACGGATGGAATATATATACATTCACATCTAAAAAGAAATTAATGGAAAAATATTCTTTAAACATGAGTATACACGAACTGTGCGCGTCGATTTAATTAATGAGTTTAACTTCGGAGCACATGTGACACCGATACACTTGAATGATTCTAATCGTCAGATTAAACTATAATATAATCTCTATCATTAATTTTATTAAATAATAAAAAAATTAAAATAGAAAACCACCTACTATATGATTTTAGCCTATAAAATCTTGGGTGCACTGGTGCACCTAGAATAATCCTTAATTTATATATTTATTAATAAAATTTTATATACAAATAAATAAAAATTTATATATTTATTAAACAATTTTTAACAAATTACTTGTTTAATTTTTTAATAAGCAATTGAATAAAAAATAATAATACATTTATTTAATAAAGTATTCATAATAAAAGTAAAACTTATAAGGTTCACGCCATATCTAACTCTAATAATAATTCTTATCTTTGCGATGGATGGTTAAATCTTCAATAATATTCTTTCATGTATAATATTGTTGTATGATAGACATGCATGCATGTGTGTATGTGTGTTGTTGTGCAGCCAAGACAAGTGGAGGGTGATGATCGGTGTTAAAGGGTTGATGGGGATCAACAATAAAGAAGTTGCAGAGGTTGGAGTATGATCAAGAAGCCATCGGATCAGATTCATCTCAACCATGCATTGAAGATGGAATCAAGTTAGTTAGGTTGTTAGTTTGTTAAGTTTGTTAATTGGTTGAGCTAACAAATGATCCTTCACGTGGGAAATCAATCTGCAACACATCAGTTGAGTTGCTGATGGATATATAAGCATGATCAATGGCAGTTTAAAGCACAACAAGAAGCTGCATATCAGTTTACAGGTTTTAGAAGCACATTAGAGTTTGTATGTGCATAAGATCATCATCATCTTCCTTAAGTGTATATTGTAATCATCCTAGTGAGTGATTGTTCTTTCAAAGTGGATGTAGGCTTACGCCGAACCACTATACATCTTCGTGTTGATCTCTTTCATTTCATTCTTCGTTCATCAATCGATTCGTGAGTGAAACGTGAGTGATCACGTTTGAGTGAGTGCAAGTTCTTGAGTGATTTTCATCAAGTGTTTGCTTAAGATTCATAAGATATAATAATTTAATGTTCTAAGTATATAAAAACATTAGCAAATTAACACTTAACATACGGTGAAAAGAATTAGTAACCATTTTAAGAAAATGCATTTAATATAGTGCGAACCATCACACGAAATGATTTTGTTACACGATTTTGAAGAAATAATATATGCAATGAAAAGTGAAGTTCAACTCCGGTGCATCTAGACGATTTCAGTCGTTAGATTAAATTATAATTGAATCCCTACCATTAATTAATTTAAATAATTAAAAATTAAAATGGATAACTACCCACTAACCCATTAATTTAATCTATTAATTCTAAGGTGCACCCCTAGAATAATCCTGAAAAGTAACACATGAATAATTTATAGTATAAACAAAAAATAATAAAAATTTTAAAAATATATATATAATAAAAATTTTAATAAAAAATAATAACTAATTTTAAAAAAAAACACACACACACCCACAAACGAGTGTGCTCTAATATAAAATACAAATCACGTCATGTTAGAAACATGCAGAAAATATTAAATGAAACATTATTAACCATTTTAAGAAAATGGGAAATTTTAAATCAAATAAACGTATAAAATAAATCAATGAACTACTGCAAAACACAATGCAAGAATACATGCTAATATACAGGTAGGTAATTAAATTCAAATAATTACACGATGAACTTCCTCATCCATTTCAAATTTCTTTGCAAAATTTCTTATTACACTAGCACACATGAAATGAAATACTTCTATATAAATGGTGATGGTAAGAAACTTAAACCTGAAATAAATAACCTTCCAAGTCAATTTTCGACTGAAGGCTCTGTAATCCGTACCTAAGTGGAGTCATGTCCCTCGGCTTGAATTCGAGCTATTTCATTTCGTCTCATCGGCCTTGGTCGAGCAAAGCAAACATGTAGAGGATTAGCAGCTTGTAAACATACGACTATATTCTACATCAGCATCAAGAGAGCAGTCGAGACTGTTAGAGACAGTATCGAGTTCAAGTCTGAGCACTTAAAACCTGAAATCGAAAAACATTTCACATCAACCTTTTAAGTATAGAAAGAACTAATCGTACCAACGTTCAACGTACTATGACATCACACATCAAAAGAAACTCCATTTCATGTAGTAGCATGATCCTCTTTTATGAATAAAGTATCATCTCATGCTCCAACATCTTTCATGCAAATCTTGATGTTAATGATTGCATCACTAGACATGGCTCATTGTAGTTGTTGGAACGAGAGATGAAACACTATTCGGCACAGAGGATCCTGTGCTACTGCTACTGTTCGTTGAAAAATATACTTACTGCTTTGCCCAGAAGCCGCTGCAGGAAGGGCAGGAATTTTGACAGCTGCAGTCAGAAAAAGAAAACGTTGCGTTTGAGAGTAGTTTTGAAAGAGGAACAATCAATATCATAAGAAGCTTACTTTTGTTGCATGATGAAGCTGGCAAAACAGCACTAGCAGGCCATGGAGCTGGAATGTTATCATTCAAATCACAAAGGAAACTGACCCCTGTTGATTGGTCAAATACTACGTCTGATGGCAAGCTCGGAAGAAGGCATCCAGACTCTACATCAAAAAGGCAAAAGATTCAATTGAGACATAGTTAATCAAACAATTACACATCAAGATAAATCGTTTTAACACGTATTATAGATGTTTACTGAAAATTATATGGTTTATCTAAGAGAAATAATAACCAATAGCTGATAGGAATACAGCCAAAACAATTTCTTCCAAGCAAAATAAACTTTCTTGGCATGGTTCAAACTGCAGATAGCATTTGTTTGCACGTCAGATTTAGTTCATTTTAGTTTTTGAAAGATCAAATATCCATATCTTAGTCTACCCAGTACTTCTCATATTATATGAGGCTAATAATATAGCTGCATTCCAATAGGTATGATACCGTGTTATTTAAATCCAGCATCACGAAATCATCTTGATAAGCATTTTCAACAGGGTGAATCAATTCCAATTTAAAAACATAAAAAATAGTAACAGGTGTCAATTTGGTGACATGAATAAGAAAAAAATCGATTACAAAAGAATTAGAAAATTACCCTGAGTACCAACTGGAGCCATCGCATGATGATTGCCCAATATCATGGCAAAATAACAAACTCATTAGCATTTTAAAATAAAAAATGTAACACGATTAGCAGCGTAAGACCAAACTAACCTTGGAGGGAGAAATCTTTGAGGCTAATGTGACATTGATTGTACACATTCTTGGTAATGTTTGCTTTATGTAATTTTACTCCAAGTGATGCCGCACAATTCAAAGCTTGCAAGTTCGTGACAAAGCTCTGTCTTTGCAGGTGAGAGACATAGCTTTCAAGAGAACTGCAGCATGCGGTTTGGTTACTAATTCCATCGCCGCACCCTTGTATAACATGGCTAGCATTCGGAAATTCCAGAGGACATACTGAAGTAGCAATCACACTAAAGGTTAAATTTAGAACAAAAGTATATATGGATACTAATTATAGAGAGAATGATTTTCAAACAGTTAATAAAAGAAGTGGAAATAAAAACAGTAGCATATAACAACTTGCTTTTTTCATCACATACACATAGATTAAGAGATAAAAGGCTATGGTAAACCCAGTTGGACACCAAAGACATCCTGTTGGAAGAGTAAAACTCTTGAGAAGATCTGAATATCCAGAGATTTACAGTTTCATATTTTAGAAGCATGTTTGCAACCAACATCCAATTCAGAAAATTCTCAGTTGTGCTTCTTCAGATGAAGAAATCTGTATAATATTTCCTTTTGCCATATGGAGGTTAGTGATCAAACCTGAAATACCTACAACATGTGACAGTCATTGAAGAAAGAAAATGTATTTAAGGATATAAAAGTCGAGGTAAAATTTGTCCATGATTCTTGAAAAATGAATGGTCCGACGCACTGACAGCCAAAAATGACTCATGAAAACAGGTAATGGTTGACAAATTGAATGTGAATTTGAGACATCTAACATCTTTTTATCTAAATCCTCTATTTCAGACCTCATAAACACCAAAATTTCTTAGTTAAAGTTACAAAATAAGTCATAAATCAACAATATATTACATTAATGAGTTCCAGTAGCAAGGAGTAAAGAGAAAAAGATTTGGGAGTAGAATGTCAAAATTAACTTACTTATATAGTTGTATTACTTTCGTAACCACAGCTCACCTTTATTAATTCTGCAATTAGATAGTCCTCGAAGAACTTTTTTTGCACGAGAAGGCTCAAGTTTTCTTCCAAGCCATCTTAGTACAATATTTTTGCAGTCACCAATTCTAGTTGAATGATCAGACAACACATGTGAATCATCCATGCTTAAAAGATTATAAGCTTTTTGAGCAAGCTTTCTAGCAGCATCCAGAATAGCATTCTGACAAACTTGTTCACAGCATTCATTCACCGTATCAATCTTCCCACAGGAAGCAAGAAGGCTAGACGAATCTACTGTGCTCTCAAATTCGGAAACATCACTAACTGGGCAAGAACCTTCAGTGAGATTTGATGAATGAATGGAGCATATCTTAGATAGACTTTCATTGGCTCCTAGACCCACCAAAATCTTCTGAAAATCTGAAAGGCAGTGTGTAGCAATTGTCCCATTTAATGCAAGTGTATTGGTATATTTACTAGATTGACCAATGAGAATAACCAACGTAGCCTCCACTTGGGGACAACACACAACATTAGCTAAAACTGGTGCAAATGCAGCCATACAATCTGTTGATGTCACCATCATCATGTTTGAGAGAGCAGTAAAGTTCAGAGAGCAATGCCCTGTAAAGAAGCGTTGGATTCATATTTAATGACTTAAATTGATACAGAATACATGTATTTGAAATCTGGAGAGTGATTGAAACAAACCAGATAACTTGGGGATTGTGCTGTTTGTAAATGGTGTTAATGGAGATGGTGCAAGAAGAGGAAGAAATGGCTGAGGAGCTGCATTTGGGGAGATATCTGGTAAAAGTAAATCATCTCTTCTAACCGCCAGCTTAGAACTTTTGGAATAACCCTTAATGAGGAAAGATTCATGCATACCTATAAAAGTAGCAAGCACCCCGGGTAAATGACTATATCATCAAAAAGAGAAAGTACAGATTACGTGCATACACTAAAAGCACAGTAATGCAGGTGAAATCAAACAATTGATCCTTACTAAGGTTGCACTTTCCCAAAAAAAAAAAATCAATAAACACAAAATATTGTTGAATTTTACACAGATTTTTTACTAGTAGAAACTGTGTGGATGCAACAGTTATGCAAAACAGAAACTCACAAGAACTATAACTCTACAAAATGTTGACAACTAAGTTTTATCCTGAATCGTAAAACATGTTCATAGGCTTAGATTGGGGTGTATGAAGTTCTTAGAAATTCATGTTCTCCAGGTAATTACTCAAATTTTCAATAAACTGATTAAACGTATTTCTCTAGAATACACCTCAAGTGGTCCTAAACTAGGAGGTATTTGTGACATTATGGCATGAGATACCTTAAAGGCAGTCATTGAATTACAATTTGACGACTGACGAGGAGCTCGAGACATGATAAACCAAAATGGTCAATAAACGAAGTATGCAGCAATTATTGATAAGCCTCTCACAGAAGGCTTCCACTAAGTAGTGTCTATCCCTTTCCTATTACAACGTGTGTTAAAATTAAATGTCCTGATTACAGTTTCAAATGGAGATTTTCTCCTCAAGGTAGCAGGACTGGGTGTGCTATAAGTAAGAAAAAGGCCATGATTAAAATTTAGTACTTCATTGCCACAAAAAATGTAATAATTAACCGTGAGACTCAAAAGAAACCAACTCATGAGATGAAATTATTAACAAGTGAGACTCAAAAGGGGCTGATTCATTGCTTTGTTAATTCAAAACCTTAGAACAAGTTTCTTTGCAATACTACTAGCCACATTGTCAAACAAATAAAAGAACGGGAGAACAATCATAAGCACAAATGGAAAAATGCATAATTCGAAGAAACCATAAAGTTCGTCACAAGAATTCAAGAGTTGTGATATCCAAAGCCAATGCAGGAATCCACAATACCAAGACCAACATCAAAGCTAACATTAATTTACTCAAGCCCCAAGCATAATTCTCTAAAAATCTAATCGAGAAATTTCTTAGATTTCCTCACAATCCCATTCACAGCACAAAACCAACCCCCCATTTTAAAATTCAAGCTCTCAAGAATAAAGAAAGCACCATATATAACAGATCATTCAAAAACTAGCAGAACCCATTCATTTGGGAAAAGGAAAAAAAATGTAAAAATTCTCACAGAGAAGAAGCAGGAGCAGATGCAATGCATCAAATTGGAGACTTCGAACAGGCCCTCCCCTCATTTCTGGACGCCGTTTCGGTCCAACTCCACAGCAACAAAATTGAAGAAAATGGTGGATAAACTGGACAGACAAAAGTCTTATTTGAGGAGGAAGCAAAAGAATGAGAAGCAGAGATGGAAACAGAGAAGAATTGGGGGGAAATTGAGTGGAGTAAAGAGAGAGGGGGAGAGGGCTGGGGTTGGGGCAGCCATTAATGAGGTGCTTAAGTGAGTGGGGACAGTAGTAATCAACAATAGCTGTACAAAAATTGTGAAGAGGTCCCACGGTGGAAGAAATATAGGTGAAATTCGTGATTTCTTGGTATGAAAACTCAGAAATCGTTTACCGATTATATTATATACAGCATATGCTCCAACCACCTCCTATGGCTAATGGCATGATACATTAAAGTTCATTCATGGAGTCCCCCCCCTCCTTATGTGTGTTTCGCACGCTTTCATGGCTCACATGCATGGCACGTGCCTCTCGCTTCTGCTTCTCTTCTGGTTTCACGTTTGACACTTCTGCAAGCTGTCAAAACTAGCCTCTGAATTAATTTCATTATATCCACATTAATAAATCTAACAATTATTAGGAATAAATGAATCTTGATTAGTATATTTTAGACATCAATCTATAATTGAGATACAGATTTCATTAAATGCGAATATTGAGCTTGAACCAATTTTACCTGACAATCTAGAATCAAATGTCAAATAGTTTCGATTTATTTCCAATAATAATGGAGTGTTAAGAGTATTAGTTAATAATATTTAATGAACCTTGAAATTTTATTAAAAATAGAGGAGTTTTTATTGTATTGTGCTTAAATGGTCTTGATTAAGTTTCAGTGAATCATTACTTAAAGGAGATGAATTATAATATTTCATAAAATTAATAAAGAATCAATACAAATCTCATACTCATTTCTTTATATTTGATATTTTCAAATTTTATTAACCTATTTAATAATTTTAATGAATTAAACACCCTGCCTAGATTTTTTTTTCCTAGAATAGTATTACACATAACTTTAATTCATGAGAATTTTAATGTTTTATAGCTCATTAAAATTCATCATTAAGATTGTTTCATGTACTTTATGAAATCAATTTTGGTCCTCCCAAGTCCCAACTTCATTTTTACTCTCAAATCATATTCCAACATATTTTTTCCTGATTAAAAAGATTAAAAATAGTACAACTTGTTTAGTATGTAATTAGTGGAAGATTTGACATGCAGATTAAGGTTTGATTAAATTAAATTAAACTAAATTAAATGTGGAAGTCAACTTTAGAAAGACCTTCTACAGCCTTTGAACTGTGATGCATTAATGAACGGGACATTAACTCATTAATTCCTTTTATTGCACATAAAATATATAAGTAGATAGAAACATCCAATTATCTCAAATCTGTTGCATGACTGTCAATGATTCAATTCTTTGAATTAAATAAACATGGCCCCAATAATTAATATTATAGTATAATTTCATTACATTTTAAAAAATAAAATAAAAACTGTCCAACTCTGAAATCTGAATAGATGTACACAAGTGGGCTTCCACCCATAAACAAGCTTATCCAGTTTAGATTGGCCAATTAGAATATTTACAAGGCCAGTTGGAATAATTGACGCTCTCGGTTAAGTTGTTAGGCAAAGATTGTGAAAGTGTGTCGCATAATAACTTTTATGAGAGAAAACAAATGATAACTTTTAAAATAAAAAATTATATTTAACTTTTAACTGATTAAAAGTGATAATAATGATGTCATTTATAGTATAAATGAAAATTAATATTTTAAAAGAAAATTGATAGTTAATTACGAAGTATAAAATAATCTTATCGTGAAATAATCTCACACAAGACCACTCAAATTATTATTATATTTAGATTTATTTATTTAAATAAAATAAATAGTGATATATTCATGATGTCATGTGTAAAGGTCAATTTTATCATTTGTTTGTTTTTATGGTTAATTTCAGGTTTGAGGTTTGGCTTCAGAGACAACTCATTTATAAATACTAAATTTTATACCAACCTTTATCAAATGGAGATGGATTTTGTTGTTTAAAAACATGGTAGCTTACATGATTAATCACATTAAAACATTTCGATATTGTTCCATGGAGTGTGTTTCATTAGAAGGAGAATTTTTTTCAAAGTAAAATGTAATTATAATGGTAACTTAAATATTTTTGTTATACTGTTTTAATTTTCTATTTTATACACATATTTTCAATTCTTTTAACTTTATATTTCATGGGAAAGGAAAGGAGGTTGCAAAGTTTGACTTCAAGATGATAATCTTAGTCACGTTATGATATTACAATTAAAAAAATATTTACAAATATTGTGGATCAGTGTTTAGATTTAGTGTGTTCATGTTGTTATCATGTCCACATTATGGACCACGTTAAAAATAATAATAATAATAATAATAATAATAATAATAATAAATTCTTCATGTTTTTGTAACTTGTGATGAAATTACATATAACATACTCTTTATTTGTGTTATTGAGTAAACTGTGTGTTTTATTATTTGATTTCGTGTTAATTTTTATTTGCTAATTATAGTGTGCATCCGGGTGCACCTTAAGATATGGTGCACCCATATACAAATATAACCAAAAATATATACAATTATAAGTAATAATGTATACAATTTAATTGTTATTTTTTTTAATAAAAAAATTAGTGTAAAAAATATACACTATTAAATAAAAAATTATATACATATGGATGTTAGTTTTTTCTTTTAATGAAAAACTTAATGTGAAAAAAATATACAATTATTACAAAATACGTATACAAAATAGAATAAAAAGTACACATATGGGTGCACCCTTGCACTCGGGTGCATCCAATATACCCTCATTTTTATTTTTTTATCTGTATGTCATGCCATATTATATTCATGTCGTGTCTATTAAAAAAATTTATATTCGTATCATGTCAACACGAATTCTTGTCGTATCAGATGAGCATGAAATAGATGGGCTTTCATTTAATACAGGAATTTGAAAGGAAAAATAGGGTGGGCCAGCTACAGTTTAGGCCCAAATAAATATGGGCCAGAGTTGCGGAATTCGCAGGTCCGGTTGCGCAATTCCGAACCGGAATCATGAGTGTCTCCGCAGTTGAAACATGCCCTTATTTACTCATTATTCTTTACACCACGCAAAAATAAATAATAAAACAAATAATGATAAATGAGTCGTTCCAACTTCCACGGCCAATTTAATTTGGAGGGCCCCACCGCGTTGCCACTACCACAAAAACTTTTTGCTTTTTCACCCAATAATTTAACTCATAACTTTTATAACCGCACCATTATGTATTTATGTGAAGACTAATCATATCGTATCATTTCAGATCAGATATATAAAACACTTTATCCGTCTCATAAAAATTGATATAATTTTTTGAGTACGGAGATTAAGAAATATAATAATTTAATGCAAAGTGAAGTAAAGTAAAGTGAGAGAAATAATATTTAATGTATAGTGGGTAGTTGTATTAGAGGTGATATGTGGGGTCCATGAGAATAGATTAATTGTTTTTGTATGGGTCTCATGTATTAAAAAGGAAATGTGTCAACTTTAGTGGGACAAACCAAAAAGAAAAGTGTGTAAACTTTTATGGGACGGAGGGAGTACATAATAAAATCAAAATTCTAAATTAAAATTAAAAATATAGCACTTGATTTAATTTGGTTAGATTAATGTGACATCTTAGTGTAGCATGTGCAATATCAATATTAATAGATGAATGATAATGAGTAGTTTTAAAGTCATTTATTAGAGATTATACTCCGGAAATAGAAATTCTAAGTAAAATGATTGAATTTCAATCCCCTCATAGTACATGTTAATGACGAGTGATATAAAAAATTATACTAAAAGATATATGGCATAGTATATGTTAGTATATAATAATGAATGATATAAAAAAAATACTAAAAGACATACGTTTGTGGATTTAATTGACAGTTATTACAATCAGTGAGTCACCAATTGCTTAATTGGTCATGTAAGTATAATTAATTAGGTAAATTACGAGAACCCCTCGAGATTTGTCCAAACTACCAAATAAATTCCGTGGTTTGAAAAATTACCAATTATCCCCTTTAACTTGTTTTTTATTTGAACATTAATAAAAATACATTTTTTCTTAAAATAAAGAAGGATGGAAGTGACATTAAGACCCATATATTTAACATTGTATTTTTAAATTTCACTATTATTTTAAAAAAATATTTTTTTAAAGGGAGTAATTGGTAATTTTTCAAATCACGGGGTTTATTTGGTAATTTGCACAATCCTCGAGGGGGGTTTTGGTAATTTACCCAATTAATTATAATTTTTATCTCTTTTCTTTTTGCATTTTCGATTTCGATTCTTTTTGCTTAATTTTAATTTTTTGTCTAATTTTTATCATTTTCAACTCTATTTTTAAAATAAAAATATGTCTAAAATAGATAAAAGACTAAAATTTGACTAGAATTTGCCACCAGAGACTACAAATAAGAAGGAAAAAAAAACCAAAATTGATAATTCAAAAAAAAAATTTGATTAAAATAGAAATTTGACATGCTTATAGGAGTAAATGTAATTTTTTTTATCTTTTATAGTTCAAGTATTTTAAGTTTTCTAAAATGTGATTCTTATTTTGACACCCACAAAAAATTGTATATTATTCATATGGATATTAAATTCGTGGAATTAATTAGGTATTAAATTAGTATGATTTGATTCATTATATTCGAATTTTAATTTAAAAAACATACTCAAATCATGTTATCACACAAATAAATGAAAAAAAAAAGTGTTAACTATCAGGTATATTGTGTGTTATTTTTCAGTGATTATTATAAGATCGTTAAACTCAATTTTATTGATTTGTATCTTATAAGTTATGACAGAATACATTTATTTATATT
Organism: Pogostemon cablin; assembly: GCA_023678885.1. Taxonomy (NCBI): domain Eukaryota; kingdom Viridiplantae; phylum Streptophyta; class Magnoliopsida; order Lamiales; family Lamiaceae; genus Pogostemon; species Pogostemon cablin. The sequence continues at coordinate 5,838,292 of CM042958.1, forward strand.
ATTTATAAATCTCTAACATTAATGATTGTTTTGAAATTCACCCACCTCTCAGCCCAAAGGCTCTCATTTCCAATAACTTCTCTGCTTTGTGCAATGAATAATTAATTTCTCTGATATTTTTTTGAATCATAGTGGTGTCGTTTAATGGGTTTGTACATTTTTAAATAATGTGACAGAATATAAATTAATTAATAAATAAATAAATAATAGTGCAGAAATGGGAGGAGGATATAAAAGCAAAGCAGTGGTGAGGTCAATAAATGGGGACTCACATCTCTTTCTTGAAAAAGGTAAGCAAGAAGGTATCTACACTTGAATGTGTTTGCTTCTTCCAACTTAATTTCAGTATATATATATATATATATATATATATATATATATATATATATATATATATATATATATATATATATATATATATATATATATATATATTTTTTTTTTTTTTTTAATTATTATTTATTTAATTATTTTAACAGCATCTCTCCACTTGCTCTCCTCTTCAGCCCAATTGATATCATCAATCATCTTCCAAAAAAAAGACTTGTCTCTTTCTTGGTTCATAAAATTTATATCTATCGTATTTTTTATGTGGTTTTTCCTCAGTTCTTGGGACTTGAGGTTGGGAGATTAACATACAGTCCACATTACAGTTATTTGAGCTTTTCTATATAGTGACTACTCTATTGCGAAATATTGTATGGTGGAAAATAAATCATTTGTCAACATTAATTAATTAATTGTATCAGTAAGTTTTTGTATAAGACGAAGACAATAAAGTTTTACAAAACAACAAATTAGATGAACAAGTTTAGAATAAATATTAAAATTCAAGATTTAAATTTTATTCACTTGAAAATTTTAGATTTGAAATACAATTCCATAAGAAAATAAGCTAGAATTTTAAATGATGTATTTGTAAAGCACACATAAATCCCTCTATTAGAAACGGAGTTTAAACAATTCTACATAGTATTATTACTTCCTCCATCTCACCAAAAAGGTTTTCGTTTTACTATATTAGATGTCTTATTTAAAAGTTCACATTTTCACTTTTAGTAAAAGGATCCCACGCATGACTCACCACTCAATACAAATAAAATAATAATATTCCTTAATATACGCACAAAATCCAAATAACCACCTTCGGTAGAACAGAGAGAGCATTTTATTGCACTCCCTTTGACATTTTAGATTTTTTTTCACCTTCTTCTTGGCAAATGGAGTGCACGAAAATACTTGAACAATTCATAATAGTTAATATTTTTTAGGAATTTTTTCGATTCAGATCCCGAAAAATGTGTTTACTATCAATATGGGGCATGAAATATTTTTTTTATCGACCCGGGACCTGAATTATCTAATCTATCAATTTAAGATATCAAGCCCTCACACCGTCAACTTATTTACTAACGGGAATCTGATATGCATTTTTAATTGCCACCTCATTTTCACATATGACATTTAAATATATCTTTAAAAAAATTAAATATTAAGAAAATGAATAAGTTTCTTCTATTCTTAATTTCTGAGGCAAGAACGCACTGCCGGGGTAACTCAACTCACAAGGGAATTCTCAAAGGGGCAACAGCTAGAAAAATATCAGTACAAACTAACAATAATTTTTATATGGATATGAGAATTCATATTCATGTTCCACACAACTTAATAATTTTGGTTTGAAATTTTATCAACACCGCTGTGGAATTCCTCACAATAGGGATGAATTTATTTGATACACCCTACTATAGATTAAATAAGGTTTAAGAGGTGTTATTGTTATTTTGAGTCCATATTATAAGCATACAATTTGCATTCTTTGTGAATTTTCCACGTATGAAACCAAAGCATTTAAATATGTAAAACAAAATTTAAGCTTTAAAAACAAAAGAAAACATAACTGTAAAGTATAAAAAAAAAGTTGATGGTCTCTGCTTCCATTCAATATGTTCATGTTTAACTATTTATCAATTTGTCATTTTAACGTGAGTAAGACAAAAAAATGAAATTGTATTTGTAACAAATACATCATTAAAAGATATACACAGCATTATGAAATTCATATTGAAATTATAATCAAAATACATATCTATAACTAGTTTGTGAAACAAAAATATCAGAAAAGATGAAAGCAAATTTCAAATTCTAGATGATAAGAAGAGGTCGGAGAAATGAAAATCTTTTAATCCTGAAATATACTTCAAATCACTTCAGAAGTTAAGAACAGAAGAAGACTTATTATCGCAACGTCGTTTCCCTTCCTTTTATTAATATTTAATTAATTTTTTTAAATATATATTTAAATGTCACATGTGAAAATGAGGTGGCAATTAAAAATGCATATCACATTCGGTTAGTAAATAAGTTGACGGTGTGAGGGTTTGATATCTTAAATTGATAGTTTAGATAATTCAGGTCCCAGATCGATAAAAAAATATTTCAGGCCCCATATTGATAGTAAACACATTTTTCAGGACCTGAATCGAAAAAATTCCTATTTTTTATAAAAAGTAATAATATTTTTAATAAAAATTTATGCTATTATTTTTAAAAAAATATAAAATAATATAACATGAGACGATTTCAGTGCCACCCTTTTCAAGTATGTAAGTTACCCAAATGCCCCTAAATCTATTTTTTATTATTATTATTTTATTTTATTGGTCTAAAAAAGGAAAAAAAATTAAACAACTAAACTCCAACGCACACTTTATTTACAAAAGAATTATTCTTATCTAATAGTATATCCTTAAAAATTACTCATTTTTATCATTCTCACCTAATAATATACCCCTAAAAATTACTCCATTTTCTTAATATAAGTGCATTGTCAAATATAAAAACTAAAAAGAGTTGGAGAAAGTAATAAATTATTTTTAAATACTTACCAAATTTCTCGATTTGGAAGAAGTAATATACCCCTAAAAATTACTCCATTTTCTTAATATAAGTAATGCGCATTTTCTTTGCACGCGAAATTAATCCCCAAATATTAAAGATATCAATTGCAGTTTAGCAAGCAACCAAGTGAATATTGAATCCAAGGGACGGCGTATTATCAATTTAATTATTTACTAAATTGATTAAGACAAGTTGGCAATTAAGTTTGAGGGTTGAATTATTAATCTACTAACTAAAATATTATATAACAATTAAATTAAAAGATCACTCGAAGAATACGAAAGTGGATCAAGTAGGAGAATAGGTACTTCTAGGGTAATCCAGTTTCACTCATTAATTTTCCTTTCGTTTGTTGATGTCCAACTCTGCCTTGTGGAATATGGACGCATCACTAAATCATGCATATCTACTCTATAGACACAAGTAAACATGCGTGTAAAACATGTGAATAACTTCAGAGCAAGAGATATAATTACACCTCCCTTTCTAGGTACTATCAGTATCAATTATTTCCCTGGCCAATTGGTACTCTAACCTGATATGATCTCCCTTTATAGGTACTATGAAATTATCCTCTTTATCCTACTTAATAACCCGAATTCAATTCAATTAATAAGTATTCATATATGATAGTTCTAATGAAGATTCGGAGTCCCCTCACTTAGAATCATAATATGGAATCCTGCTCAGCAGTGAACGCACTCAATCAATAATCAAGATATGTATTCAGACTCTACATTACAGTTAATGATGCACAAAACGACCGTGAGTATGAATTAAAAAGGCACAATCATATATAAAATAAATCCACAAGTAGTGTTGTACGGAGTTTACACACGAAAGTTCAATTAATTGGTAAAACCTTCACAACCCTAGTTCTACCAAAAAGGCTCTAGCCCATGATGTTTCGAAGAACAATCATGGGTGTTGGATAAATCTTACCTGGATGTCTGGAAAATTACAAGATAAATTAAAAAACGAATAAACCCTAGATGTGGCGTCATCGCATCCTTCTCCATCTTGAATTCTCCTCTTAGTTCTCCTCTTGATTCCACAATCGAATTTTCAAAGTGATGAATGGATGTAGGAAATGATGTGGATGATGGTTGGGGGGTGATCCCCTCTTGAGGGGTGTAGTATGGTTGTGGCATCTCTTCTACTCAATTCCTTGTTCCAATCTGACTTTTGATATGATCTACACCTCTTTTATACTTGTAAGCTCTCCTTATAGGCCTTGCAATGAGCTTTTTGAGTGATCACATGCATTGAGAGTGTAAAAATACGGATATAGTAAGTTTTCGAAGGTCAATTCGACCTCACCAACAGGTCGAATTAACCTTTCCAGGTCGAATTGGCCTACTGTAAGTCTCAGGTGCTCAATTCAACCAGCACAACAGGTTGAATTGACAGGTCGTGGTCGAATTGCTTCTTTTGCCTTCCAATTCGATAAGAAGATTAGGTCGAATTGACCCTATCTTGGTCGAATTGGTTTGTACAGTCTCACCATTTTGCATATAACTTCTACATCCGAGCTCCAATTTGAGTGATTCTTGCGCTCACGCGATTCTCTCTTCCTTGGATTTCTATTCATATAAAGAAAATAAGAAAACTCCAAGATTTGAATGTGCAACAAGCCACTGAAAATAGCACAGTAATTCTGTTCGGCACAGCTCATGCGACGTCACCATTTCGATCATAACTTCCTCATTTGGAATCCAATTGAGGTGTTCTTTACGCCAAATCAACTCTCATTTCAGTGGCTTTCCAATCATGTATCACACCAATAGTTTTGATCTCCATAACAACACAGAAAAATTACAAAAGTTGGATGTGCGTTTTCAACATTCTTGCACAAATTGCACATTTTCTCCAACTTTGCACTTTTCATCATTTTTCCACATAAAACACAATAAAACACCTCAATTGCACTTGATTCTCACATATAATGAATATAAGACACTTGTGATAATATATGACAACAATTCCAATCAAAAAGTGTTAAATTGAACACTCAAACACGCTAATTTTCACTCTCATCAATAAGTGCATTGTCAAATATAAAAACTAAAAAGAGTTGGAGGAACTAATAATTTATTTTTAAATACTTATCAAATTTCTCGAGTTGGAGAAAGTAATAATTTATTTTTAAATACTTATCAAATTTCTTTTTTATCATCACGAAGATTACGTAACATGAGACCGAAACCGTATTTGCACCAATTGGGATCACCTATTCCGTTCCCGTGTTTTATCTCCTGATCCATTTATTATATGTTTGCCACGTGTATTAATCAAGGCCTAAAATATTTGCACAACTCTACCCACGATTGTGATTGATACTCTCTTTGCAGTAAACTAAAGGGACTACCCACTTGGCTACTGGCTACAGGACTCCTCACTAGGATAAGTGACCCAAGTTCGATTTCTTTAAAAAATGAATAGAGATCAACAAAAGATACTCTCTCGATAAAGAAAATTATTATTTTTAGGAATATTTTGAAATTTTTAAATAAATATATAATAAATTAAGTTAAGTATATAGGGATAGTATTTTTGTAAATAAAATATAAGAAAATGGTTAATTGATTTTTTTTTTTTAGTAATTTTAAGAATGTAAAAACTTCTGTAAGACCAACATAAATGAAAAACACAAAAATATTTATGAATATAATATTTCAAACAAACTAAAAAAGAAAAAAAAAATTGAGACAAATTTTATTGGCAATACTAGTGCGAGAACACAGTGGAGGAAATTATAGTAATGACAATATGGGTTTAATTAGTGAGAGAGTATGGTCACTTTCCCATACAGATTTAGTACAGAATCTGAGATTTCAAACCTATTCAATTCCGTGACCAATTATGTTGAAATAAAGAAAATTGATGTGAAGTGTTGTTAGTGGTCATTTTTCACATTTCTATGTTTTTTTTTTATTTAATATTTCACATAATAAATTTTAAAAATAAAAATAAAATTGAAAGATCGTGATATTATTAATCAGAATTCAGACTTTCGTTTCGAGGGTGCATGATATAAATAATCACGATTTATACTTTATAGGATTTGTTTAAGTGATAAATGCATTCTGCAATATAAAAGTTATATATATATATATATATATATATATATATATATATATATATATATATATATATTAATAAAATAAGTTAAGCCTAAAATACATAATTAGCTAAACTATAAAATATTTATATATATTTAATTGTGTTCTTGGTTCCAATTCGGGAATAATAATAATGAAGAGTGTCATTAATTAAGGGTTAATAATAAAAAGAAATTACTATGATTTTGATGTCCAAATTCCTACATCAACATTCAACCATGTGTAATGGTAATAAACATTTCTAGTTTTTATTACCTATAACCGCCAAATACCTCTTAAATGAATTTTGCCATTACGAGTGAAGTAAATATAGGATTATTATTATTTTTTTAATCTTAAATAGCAAAATTAAATTAAAAAAGTAAAATAATAATTCAAGGGTTTGAAAGTGAGTGTATAATATAGCACTTTCATACTTCCAAAAAAATAATTTCCACTTTCTTTTGTCCTATACACTCCAAAAAGTAAATGTCTAATTAATTTAATGGCAAAATACGGGTTAATTTAAAATTTATAATCTTCATCAAACACATAATATATATTTTTTAATTTACTTTTTTTATCTAAAAACAACAAATCGCTTAAAACGTAAATAAAGATGGTAAAAAAAATTATTTTTTTTTAAATAACATAGAATGATTGATATAAAAGGTGTTTCAAATGACGATGATTTTTTGTTTTATTTTATTTTTGTTAATAAGAAAATTTTGAATTACATTGCAAATAACAGTAGTCGAAGTAGACGTCAAATTTTGCATGTCTTAAAAATTGGTATTAACGAAAATTTTAGAGTACAAATGTAGATCCAAATTATTATGGAGTACATAGTTTAAGCAAGAATATAGAAAGCGCCACTAAATAAAATTAGGTGAAAAAAGGAAATCAAACTTGATTATGACTTGGGCTAATCTCTTCCAGGTTCACTTACTGGTCTGACTCATTGCCCACATTGATAAATAACAATATTTAATTTAATTAATTAATCACATCAACTAAATAAATTACTTAATTCCACACTAGCCATCGAACCCGGTTTGGCTCCAAACCGCATCTCGAACCCGGCTCATGTCCCTCCCCTTCAGCGTCCGGCCCACCCCTTCAAACACCGAATTGGCTGCCATTTTCCGGCTACGTGCCAGGTACTCGTGCGGAGGGACTACCTCCAACCCGTCGTCGGAGTCATGAAGTGACTCGACCGAGTCAACTCGATAGATTTTTGACCAATCAGGCACGTTAACTGGTGCTGAGGTAGCCACGTGTCTTCCACGTGGAGATTCCACCACGCTGTCCTGCGGACGCATTTGGTGGATGATCCTCTGCGACGGCGCGTTGCTGGAATCATCGAACGCCAATGACAGGCCGCCGTACTGGTGGTGGTGGTGCTCTGACCGCGGGGGTGCGTGGCGGCTGCGGTAGGTGCCGAAGCCCCTGTTGCTCTCCGCGGCGGCGCGTGACACCCAGTCCCCGTTTCCCGAGTAATCATCGGCTCCGTCGACCACCGACCAGACGTCCTCCTCTCTCAGCTCCGATGCGGCGGTCCCCGTCCCCTGGCTCTGATTGTACCCCAAGCTTCCTAAATAACGTTCACTGCGACTGGTTGTTAATTTTCGCCCCCTTGCCATGAAATTCAATCGAGTCAAAAAAGGAATCCGATTATTTCCGACGAATTGTTCGCCGGAATATGAATTTTGTATCAGCACAAATGAAAATTGTAAAAATAAAATCAGCGACGGCGGAGCTCGGGTGGCTCCGGCGACCCAAATGGTAAAAAAAAAAATATATATTAAATGTGTGTTACGTAAGTGAAATAGAGTGAGCATGTACAGATACACAATGTGGATGGCTGCGGTTGTATATATAACGTTTAGTGGGAAAAGGGTGGGTCCAGGTGCATTTCATTTGAATTTGGATTTCATTTTGTCTGCGTTAAATGGAATTCACCGAAAAGGATTTGGCAGGAGGCGAATGGGAAGATGAGCACGAAACTGTAAAATCAAAAACTACTGCCTAGGCTCCACTCCATCACCATGCCCTACTACTACACCCACATTGGCGCGTGCCTGTTACTACAAGAGAAGGCCACCCTTCTTTTGTCAGATGGAAAGGGCGGGTATATAAATATGATGTGATAGTGATGGTTTTTACTTTTAATGAAATTTGTCAATAAGAAAGAATAACTAAATGAAATAATCCACCCAGCTTAGAAGAATAGCTGCAAGAAATTGAATTCTGTCTGCTGCTAAATTATTCTGTGTTAGTAGTAATTGATTTGTATTTAATCGACTTAAAATCGAGCAATTCAAATCATTTTCGAGCGCAACGATAATGGATTAAATGGAATTTTTATACTGTATGGGTTAACTAAATTGTATTTGGGTTAATAATTTTAATCATTAAATTAAATTTTTAGTTAATCTTCAAAGCGGAATAAAATAAAATAATTAAAAATAAATTTAATAACTATCGGCTAAACCCTCAATTTTATTTTATAAACCTTCTTACGCCATGAATGACCTAATAATTATATTTTTATTTTTAGTTAAATACTTTCATTTATTTATATATAAGTTTAATTCCATGAGATAACTACTCTCTCCGTTGTCTAGAAATTTGTAGAAATAGAGTTTGTAATTTTTTTTCCCAATTGCTTTTAGAGTAGTTAGATAATTTTAGTATTAAATGAAGGAAATTATAAAATGTATGTTGGATTGTAAATATGATGATATTGAAATTATAGTGTATCATTGATTTAGGGTTTTTGTTTTAGTTTTGAAATAAATAAATGAGAAAAAAGGTGTATTTATTAAAAAAAATCTTCTATCCTGTTGTTCTCGTCATTTTGACTAATTTAAATGTCTTTTCAATTAAATTTAAATAATGATTTATTAATACTATCATGCAATTTATCGAATCTAAATCAAACTCAATTAAAAATAAATCGATCGAATTTGAGTGATTTCTGAAACTTCAAAATTTTAATTTAATCGAGTTCGAGCAAATTTAATCGAGTTCAAGTTTCAAATAACTTTGACGCATTTAAATCTATAATAATTGTACTTACTGGCTATATAGTTGACAAATATTTACAGATTAAAACCATTCCGGCAATCAAATATACTAAGTTTTGTAGATAATATAATGAAAATATATGGAATTAAAAAATGCAACATGACCTCCTAATTTTTCTTTTTACCATATAAAATTTAGTGTGGGATTGTCGAATGACATTTGATGGGATTAGGTTTTAAATTATTATTATCAATTACTCATTATAATTATCCAATGGCACCACTTGAAATCAACTCCTAAAATTTTATTCTTCAAATATAAATGCCAATCATAACATATTTGAATATTTGTAATTACTGTCACATCATCAAAACTAAGAATGCATGTTATGAAAATTTTACAAGTCATAAAGATTGGGATCACAATTAATAATTTAATGAGGATTAATATTTTGAAGAATAATATTTTTTATTCAAAAGAGTTTTTTATCAAGAAAATAAAATTTTATTAAAATACCATTTAGGTATGAGAATTACCCAGAGATACGAGAAAAAATGCTGCACAAATCATAATTCAACAGAATAATTAATAAATCAGGATTTACAATAATTTGAAGGAGTAATAATTTAAGTCTCTAAAGAGTAATTTTCACTACTAAAGAGTACTAATTGAAAAAATAATTTACGTGTGAACCCTATTCACATAATTATTATAGTATTATAAAAAAATGTCATAAAAAATAATAGCCTTTACGCCCTGAAAAGGGGTCTGAATCTTCTATGTCACTTTGGTGTGACATCTCGTGTACCACTCTGTTAGATGAATGACACGTAAGAAAGATGAGAGATACTTTACTCTGAGTCAATCATTAAACACTTGGAGCATGGTATTTGATTTATTCACGCTGACACGTGTCATTCAATAAGAAAATGTTACAGAAAATGTCACACCAAAGTATCACAGGACATCCGTGTCCTGAAAAGACATGTTCCGTTTCCGAAACTAACATAGATAAGAAAGTTTTAACAATTTTATTACTCCCTCCGTCCCATTGAAAAGTGGGCGTTTGGTTTTTGCACGTAGATTAAGGGATATAATATTTTAATGCGTAATGAGGTGACAGAATTGATATTTAAATGTAAAGTGTGTAAGTGTATTAGTGTGATTGGTGGGGCCCAGAGAGTGAGAAGTAATTAATTTGTGTGGGTTCTTTTTACCAAAAAAAGAAATGCACACTTTATATTAGGACGGATCAAAATGAAAAATGGGTACGTTTTGAGGGATTAAGTTTTTTGAAACAATCATAGTCCTTTAGCAAATACTCCCTCCGTCCGGATTCAAGGGTGTCATTTTCTTTTGGGTACGGAGATTAAGGAGTATTGTTATTTAATGTGTAGTGAGTAGTTGTATTAGTGGAGGTGTGAGACCCATTTTTTAATTGGATCAATGAGTGTGTGTGGATAAAAAAGAAAATGAGACATTTGAGGGCGGACTTTCAAAATAAAAAAAATGATACAATTGTAAAAAAAAAAGTAGAATGCTAACTCAAAACATAAAGAACGACAGAGAGTTAAAGAGTGATATTTTAAAATTAAAATATATTTTGAATTATTAAATTATAAGGAAGATTTTTTTTATTATTTTTTTTCGAATGTCTAAAAATGCACGCATTGGTTCGAAATTAACGGAGTGACATTTTGATATAAAGCACATAAATCGGTTGTATCATGACATCTATAGTGTAATCCTACTGGTCTATTTAACTACAAGTAGACCCACACCACGTGGAACTAGGTCCCACACCTCTTGTTCGTAAGTCCTTTCACAATCGGACACGTGGATGGTGCAAAGATGTGGGTCCCTCGCCACTGGTCATCTTCTGTGCCACGTCCGTTTGGCGGAAAAAAGTACGGGATGTGACCATCGTCTTCCATTTCCAACTAATTTACCCAACTCCTACTGATATTAGTATTCACCACTTATTAATGGAGTATAATTTCTCAACTTCAATTTTATTATATTTCTACTTAATCATTAATTATATTTATAATTAATAGATCCCATTAAACTAATAAAAATTAAAAAAGCGCTCCACCTATGTTGGAAAGAGTTCAACTAACATGGCTTACAAAGCATTACCATCTATTTAGACATCATTTGATGGTAGGCAATAAAGGAGGACCTAGTGGATGCTGAAAAGTGATGAAACATTGTTAGGTATTTATTTATAAAAACATTGAAATCAATTATCATCACTAAACTGTGCTATCTCTTTTATTTTTCTATTAAATTATAACAAGAGCAAAATTACATTAATTCATACCTAGATTATGAATTCTTAAATTCAAATCATATGAAAGTAATATCCCCTAATTCACATTATAAATTAACCCAATATAAACTCTTTCAATTTAAAATCTGAAAATGGGGTAAACTATAAAAACAAGATATTTTTTTCTGGCATTCAAAAGCATGAAATATGCTACAAAATTATCAATTCAAGACTTAATTTTCTCATTTTATCAATTCAATATCTAAATTCATAAATAATATTAATATTTTTATATTTCAAACTCTTAATTAATAAAAAATTATTCATGCCTCAAATTCATAGTTTACTATCTTTTAACTTTATATTAAAAAAATCATAAAATAACCTTGTGTAATAATTTAATTACAGTAACATAAATGCTCCCTATTTTTGACCCATAAATAGAGAATTAGAGAGAGGGCGATAGAGACAAGAGAAGAGAATTAAGCAATGATTACTGATTAGGGAATAAAACGGCGTCGTAATTAGGCGTAAAAACAAAAGTTACTGGAAATAAAGGAGCGATTAGTAGTGGGGGTTTGATTAATGTGGAGGGTTTGGAAATTTTAAAGAAGAGTCTCTTTCTGGAGGCATATTGGACGGCTGAGAGTGTGTTGGCGGGTCCATAAGAGAAGTTGTCATTTTCCCTAAATAATCGCGAAAACCTTATCACGACTTTCACTATCCACTGTCACTGGGACCCGCCCCCTCCAGACTCCTAGCTTACTGTCTTCAATCACTTCATTAATTATTGTCTCCATTATTTATGTAATAATTATACACGTAATTATATGGTTAATTCTTGTTTATTTAGATATCACATCCAAATGATACAAGACTCCTGCAACTTGCATTCTCGACCCGCTTTACCACTTCCAATACATGGACTATTTACTAATCTTTCCTTCCAAACTATTCATTTTACCATTTGGATCGTTCGATCTTAATCTATTAATTTTTCCTTTTAGACACATGGGATCCACCCATACACTAATACAATTAAAATATGAAACTCACACCCTCCACCAATACAATTATTCACTACACATAAAATAATAATACTCCTTAATCTACGTACGTGCAAAAAGCAAACGGATAGATAAACATTGGATGGAGAAAGTATTACATTTACCTCATTCTTTTTTAAATAAGAAATTTGTGTTTTAAATATTTAGAATATTTTATATGAAAATATAACATCTTATAGTATTTTTTTAATTAGTATATGATTGTATGGAGCAATCTTCCATTTTTTTAATGAAATCACTTCTGAATGTATTACATTTCTACATCGAAAAACAACTGTAATTTTGAATGACGAATTATTACTTATCTAAGAAAAATCAGTTAATTTTCTAATGTATCATAAATTTTAAAGAACAATAATTTGCCAATAAAGAGTATTAGCTTGTAATGCAAAATGCGATACTTTCTTATTCGTTTCACTTGAAATTTGATTTTATGGATCGATACAAACTCATGTAGCCTCTCATCTACTCTAAAACGTCAGCATTTTTTTACGTGAATTAATGAATATTATTATTTTACTTATAATAGATAGTTGTATTATTAGTGAGTCATACACATGTATGAGTTCTTTTACAAAAAATTGAAAATAATTACCTTTGCTCTGTACATTCTAAATGATAAAATAAAAACATTGGGAGTGAATAGAGTATGTATTAAGTTGATTGTTTTATTTGAACTTAATAAATTTATATATATATAGTCAAGAATATTGCGATAAAAAAAACATTGAGCATATATAATTAAAATAATTACACTATTTATCTAAGCTTTTAGACTTTATAGTTTAACTAATTAGGACATGCTTGCTATTAATGTAAGGAATTTTTTTTTTAAATCTTGATATTAATTGAAAAGGAAGCATGAATTTGTATGATATCAAGTTGTTTATTTACTTGTTTTAGCATTATTATTATTATTATTATTATTATTATTATTATTATTATTATTATTATTATTATTATAAAATGTAAATGCAAATCGTCAACAAATCAACATATATGTTCTAAAGGAGAAAAACAAAGTTTGAGCTAAAAGTAAAATATTAACAGTGCGGCTCAGATTCTCTGTGTTATTTGATACATTATCTCATGTGTCACACCGTTAGATGGACGACACGTATGATAGAGAAAATATACCCTAAACCTTAAAGGACAATGGTTGAATTTATTTTCCCCTCTTACGTGTCAATCACTTAACGTGTGACACAAGAAATGATCCACCAAAATGGTGCAGATGATTCGGTGTGGTAACAGTGGTATAAAATTAGCCCCAATATTGTAAACTTGCCCCCATTAATGTAAAGTGGGATAAAATATGGAGTACTTCGACCAAGTAACAACTAACAAGATATTTAATGATCTTTTAGTGATAATATTTAATTAATCATGATAAATTATTTATCATATTTAATATGTTATACAAAGAGGATATGTCAAAATTATTTCATATGAAGTATAAAATACATAAATTAAAACAACAAGAAGTTTATTCAAGTATAATTAAGTATGATAATCAATACCAGCAATATAACTGTGCAATTAGAAAAAAGAAAATGAAATGAGTAACTTTGATTCAAATTTCGAATGATAAAGATAATTGGAGCCATTAATAAGAGTAATTAATGATAATGAGAATGAAATTGATCGAAGGTACTGGGATAGTCATTAAATCTCTTGATCTCTATTGATTTGTATTTTCTTTTATTGTTGTACTTAATCTGTTGGGTAATTCTCTTACCCTTTTTATATTTGATTAATAATATTATTTTTCTTACCAAAAAAATCAATGAGAATAATTAAGGATTTCGGATTTCCATTATCTCTTACTAAGCAAGAGTAATGAGAATTAATAACCTCTCATTTTCATTACTTTTTACCAAATGGCCCCTAAATGTTTAAGAATTATAGATTAAAAAAGTGTTAAAACATATAAATATTCTGGACATCTAGGTGCACGGATGCTAGTCCGTGAACGTGTTTAATTTATTACTTATTCCCTCCATCCACTATCAATCTATCCATTTTACCATTTTTGGCCGTCCATTCTTAATCTATCAATTTCCCTTTTTGAACTATGGACCCACACATCTACTAATACAAATAAAATATGGAACTCACACATCCACTAATACAACTACCTACTACACATAAAATATTAATACTCCTTAATTCACATGCAAAAAGTAAATGGATACATTGAGGATGAACGGAGTGAGTATTATTATAATCATATCTTAATTTTAATATATTAAAAGTGACAAGAAAATGAGAAACTTTTTAGACCCTTTTGCCCCTCTTCATTTTAATTATTTTTAATTTTACCCTTATTTATTATAATATATTATTTATTATTAATAATGTCTTTTCATTTTATTCTATAAAATTAATTCAAGGCACCTTATAATTTTTTTTTCAATTTTTAATTTATTGCATGAATCCATATTCATATCACATATTTATATTTTGACTAATTTACTTAAATGAATCTAAAGAGGTAAACTTTAATTTGTCAATTTTCCTCATTCATTTATCCTGGACAAAATTCTTGAGTTCATAGTTTATAGTTGGGATTCTCCAAAAGTCACTATTTTAACATATGGTAATTGGAACATGAATTTGGCTCTTAATTCTCTTATTCACTCTTTCAGTATGCAATATTGGATTCTAAATTAGTTAATCTGCATTGCGCAGAAAATTGTTCATTTAGTAATTAGTTAATCTGCATTGCGCAGAAAATTGTTCATTTAGTTACTAATTAATCTTATTCAAATGCTTAATTATATGTTCTCATCACCTGTTTTTTTTATGTAGATGGGATTTTGCTATTCGAGGTTAAAAGAATGTTTTGGGCAACAAGGAACAAGCTTTTGTCAATTCAAAATAAATATTTATTGTTTTCAGATATGCCAGTCGGCTTTATTGGATGCTTAAAATTGTATAATATCCTTAATAACAACTGCTATTTGAACCATGAAGAAGGAGCTCAACCTCCTTTATATGAACCTGATGATAATTTAAACAATATTTGGTAGGTATTATATTTTACCTTTAAGTTATCAGTTATTTTTATGATGTAAACTTTTGGTTTTCATATGTATAGAGAAATCTATTTGAGATTGTGATTTCTAGACATTACAATTGCTCAGCTTTGAGATAGATTTGGTCATTGGGTCCTTTGTTCTTTGTGCTTCAAAAGTTTGTAAGACTATTAATTAAATTTGAGATCCTATTTGAGTAGAAGAGTCATGTTTGTTTTCGCATAAGAAACTGACCCGTCTAAGCCAAATATGTTCTTATTAGTATGATGTTTCTAAAAATATGAAGGGATAATGTCAAAAAAATAATAATAATAATTAAAAGTTGTTAGTTTTGAAAGATGATATTTTTTTGATTGTTACGATACTTGCTTTGAACTAAGTCAATGAAGATAGTAATAAGGAAATTAAATTATTGATAAATTGTTTTTATAAGTTTGGAGAAAATTGACATGGATAATTTAGACGAGAAGGAGAAAAAGATTGGATCTCTCAAAAAGGCAACAAAGGGTAGTAGCAACATAGTATTGGTAGTTGTTATAGAAAACAAGAAAAATATTTTAAAAGTAATATTTTCATTGTAAAACTTTTCATTTATATGAAGCTGTTATTTACTTCGATTAATTATTATACTTTAATTTTATGGGGCAGCTATTTACACCCCCAAAATTACTGTATATACCCCAAAAATTTATAAATTGACATAATTATCCTTATAAATCTTATATTCGTTCGGTTGCAATAACCAACTAGAACATAATTAGAATTCATTTCTCTTATTTGTTCGGTTGCAGCAACCGAACAGAATCAGAATTGTGATTTATTCGGTTGCAGCAACCAAACAGAATCAAAATCATAATTATCCTTATAAATTTTATATTTGTTCGGTTGCAACGAACAGAAAAAAATTAGAATTCATCTCTCTTATCTGTTCGTTTGTTGCAATCGAATAGAATCAGAATTGTGATTTTTTCCTTACCATCAACCAGTTTGTGCCAGATTGGTGATAAGTCTGGTGGAGGAACGAGCAGTTCTTGCTGATCGGCGGAACCAACACCCACCCTGTCGCTGTGATCCAAGGTCTGCTGAAAGTCATCGTCGGAATTTACATCTCATTCACGCTGACATCAAAATTGACGGCGAAGGAAGAATGGGAGATGATGAGGTTGCGGAGCTGTATGAGTTCCGGTGGATGACCTTGATGATCCGACGATCACCATCATTTGTTCAACGTGATCGCCATCGGAGTAGCAGTATCGAGAACAGTGTACAACCAATCCCTGCAGTGGTGTAAGTTGGTGGGAGGCGTGTTCTTCAGCTTCTGGGTGCTGTCTCATGTGTATCACTTCGCCAAGGAATTAATGGGAAGAAGGGCAAGATTCCGACCATTGTTTACCCCCAAAAATCACAATTCTGATTTTGTTCGGTTGTTGCAACCGAACAGATATGAGAGATGAATTTTGATTATATTCTGTTCGGTTGTTGCAACCGAACAAATATAAAATTTATAAGGATAATTATGGCGATTTATATATTTTTGGGATACATACAGTAATTTCGGAGGTGCAAATAGCAACCTCTAATTTTAGGTATACTCTAAAATTATAACTTATTTAAAATATATTATAAAATACAATGAGCAAGCAACGTGCAAAGCGCGTTTAAGACGCCTAGTAATAAAAAGTATACTTAACAAATTTCTTGTTTGTTTTTAAGTATAGATTATTGAATACAACTAGAACGCTGCTATTCGGATCAATTTGATCCAGCTCAATTGCATTTACTCCCTCCAAAAATACTATTATAACCGTCATAAGTTATTCTTTTTATTTAAATTTTTCTAAGGTTTGATTGGCTGTCCAATTTTTCCATTTCCATGCAATACATGCTCCAATATTTAACATTTATTATGCATTAAATATTTCCATTGAAAAATCAAAGTTTATGTAGTACTTCTCATATATAAATGAATTATGCGTACATGTAATTATTAATATAGATGAATAAAATTTCGTGCGAATTGATATATTAATCTAATGGTTATGCAGTAAACTATTTTATAAATATAATTTAAAACATTAGAGTACTAAAATTAATTTATATTTAACAACGAAATTAAGTAACGGAATTCATTGGTAATTATTAACGAATTATCAATAAAAATTAAATTTTCTTTTAATAATGGAATATCAATTAATTTATTAAGTTTTATCTATGGAATAAAATCCGTTTTCTATTTTACCAACGGATTACAACGAAATTATTATATAAATTACAAACGGAATTATTAGCAACGAATTACCAATGAAATTGAATTGTTATTGTTAAAAATTTATCAACCATCACATTACCAATGAATTTTGTTCGCAATCCGTTGGTTAATTAATTTAACAATAGAACTAAAAGAATTTATTTTTTAATAATGAAATTTACCAACATAATTTAATCTGTTGGTAGTTATTAATGGATTAACAACAAAATTGACAATTTTTTTTAACAAAGGAATGCCAACATATTTATTCTTTATTTTACCAACGAAATTTAATCCATTGGTAATTACCCACGTATTATCAACGGAATCATTTTATAAATTACCAACGGATTACCAACAGAAATTTATCAACCACCACTTTACCAACAAAAATTTACTAACTAATTTCGTTGTTAATCCGTTGATAAACCAATTTAGCAATTGAATTAAGACATATTTCATTGGTAAAAAATATTTTTGTAGTGTTAAGGCTTCCACCAATGTAATATTTATAAATTAAAAAATATTTTTTAATGATAATATATTAAATTAAAAATGTCATTTAATTAATTAATATAAAATGAGTTTACCGTAAAATACTTTCACGCAAGGGTAGGTTTTGCGTGAGACTGTCTCACATGAGATCATTTTACACTTTTTAAAATAATTATCACTTTCGCTATAAAATGTTATCATTTCACTATATAATCTTATCACTTTTTATTTACACTATAAATTATTTATAAAATTGCATTATCATTTTTCATTAATTTAGTATCACTTTTTGTTATGTAAGTTATCACTTTTCGGCCGTTTCACATAAAAGCTTACATGAGACGGTCTCACACTAGTCTTTGCTTTCACGCAATTGTGATGTTGGACACAAAAGTATGTAGAAAAATAATTAAAATAAAATATGAATTGAATTAAACCAGATTCAATTATATATATATATATATATATATATATATATATATATATATATATATATATATATATATATTCGAATTTTAATATTTTTTATTTAAATGAGAAACTACTTATAAGAGTAAATAACTATTTTTTTATTAAAAAATATTTATCATATTAATATTAATGTGAAAAAATTACAATACAACAAAAATTTACTAGAAGTAATCTTTTTCAATTCAAGTGAATAATAGTAATTCATTACTTTGAAGAGTTATTTAATACTCCCACCATACTCACTATACTAAAAACCTCACACCAACCAAAAACTTTTAAAAAATTTTTAATTTTAAAAATACTATTTTTATCTGACACACGTAACAATATCATACTTTATAATTTATTTATTACATAAAAATATTATAATATCGCTAAAAAATTTATAAATTAAAATTGGCCAAAAATTAATTTATCTTAAACTCCATATCTATAATATGGGTGAACAAAAGTCCGGAATAGGAGTAGTAAAGAATAAAATCTAACTAAACCAATACAAAGGTGCAAGAAATAATTTATCTATTTGATGATAGAACTCATATAGTAAATTTATAAAAAAAAAACTTGTATGCTATATTTTTCAAGTTTTATTATATGGATGAGAAGTTATAATATTTTTTCAAATATAAAAAAAAATTACTTCATGATAAATATTAACTTTGCAATTAAACCAAATGTATGAAAAGAAAAAGTAAAATAATTTTTTTATAAGATTATCTCACAAAAAATTTGTTCATAATAAAATGATTCAAATATTTTTATAGAGATATAATTTATTTTTTATACGTAACTTTTTTAAATATTTATTGGACACAGTTTTGTTTGGGTAAAAAAATAAATAAATAATCTATAAGGCAGTTCCAACTACAATATGATAAATTAAATAACAAAAACATGTTACAGTAACACTATTTGAGCAAGTCTCGTGGATTGTTATATATATTTTACTTTTGTCTTAATTAGTTTATTTATTTAAATTGAGTTCACGTTTAAAGAAAATTTATTTTTACTAATTTTATTAATTTTTAGAGTATTCAATATTTAAGTTATAGATAAAATGTAAACTAATGTTATATGGTAGATTAAAATGAAAAATTGAGTTTAAAGTAACTTTTGATGTTATCAGATAATAAATATATTATTTTATATTTTTAGGTGGAAAGATTATTTTGAGATGGACAAATGAAAAAAATGTGAATTTTTTTGTGAGACATAAAATATTAGAAATGTCTTTTAAATTATTTTTTGAATTTTTCATAAAATAAATCATGAAGTATCATTTGTATCAATTATATATAATTTTTTATTAAAAATATTATTATTCTTTATCCACCTCATGTAACCCATTTCGTGAGACGATCAAATTTTTTTTAGAATATTTTTATTAATTGACCTTGTGAAATTCTTAAATATATGTAGCATTTTATTATTTCTGTTAAATATAAATTAATATTATATATATAACAAAATGATCAGGTAAAATTAAGATTAGTATTAATTATTATTAATTAAAAACAAATTAGAGTAATAAATTATTAGTTTAACAAAAAGAAGTTTTAGAAATTCAATTCCTAAATTTCATTTATAACATACATAATTTTAAAAGTAAGGTGGAGTAATAATAATGAATAAATAAATATATAAAACAAGTTTCGTATGAACTAAATTTGGCACTCAAATTAATTACTTTAAGTATATAATTAAAGAAATATTTATTGAGTATCATTAGAGTGGAGAGAGAGGTTAATATTCAAATTTTAATATAATATTAATTAAATGGTTAATTATACCAAAAGTCCCAACCTTTTCGCAAATTTCAAATTAGTCCAAACTTTTCAATATTTACAAATAAGTTATCGACTTTTAACATTTTTTTCAAATCAAGCCACCGGGCAGCGGGAGGCCTGCACGGTGGCTGACTTGTCCATTTTTTTACACGTGATCCCTCCAGCTGTGAGAACAAAGAAAAAAATCAACTTCATTTTTGCAAGCTGTACTGAAGAAAAAAGTCACGCCGCCATTACTCTTCACCAGAACTACCGCCCGTTGTTCAGCACCTGCCGAATCTGCCGACGAACAGGCATCATCGTTCGCCGTCGACCGCCGTCCGTGTGCTCTCCCCAACCGTTTGTTAATTATGGATAGAAGGCCACCATCTTTCGTTCGTTTTTGTAGCAATTGCAAAAATATCCGCACAATTGATTGTAAATGGATGATGGAGAGATTTGAGTATATGATAAGGCAATTGCAGAGTACTAGAGAGAGAGAGGGGATAGAGACAATGGGTGGCTAGTGATGGAAAGGTTGTTGCTTTTTTCAATTCTCGCCATTTTATAAAACTTCATCCAAAAAAATCGACATTTTCCCTCAAAGTTTCAAGGTGACGGCAGTTATCGATAGGGTTTCGACATTCAATTGGTTGAATTGCGTGCCGCTGTTGTTATGATTCTATTTCAATTCAGTGGAACTGTGGCTGGAGCGAATCCGATGGTTGGATGTTCTCTCCCGTAGTGGGCGGCGACAGTAAGCTTGGTTGCGATTGGGCTCGACGGAAAATAGCACACGGGCGGCAGTCGACGGCAGCCAGCAGATCCGACGGCGGATTCTGGTGCGCTTGACCGATGCTGGCAGTAATTCCGGTGAAGAGAGTTAGTGCGGCATGAGTTCTCTCTTCTCCCCCAACTTGCAAGAACGATGTCGTTTTTTTTTTCTTTTTTTCTTTGTTTTTACAGTTGGGGGTAATGGACAAGTTAGCAACCGGACAGACCTCCAGCTTCCCGTGGCTTGATTTAAAAAAAAACGTTAAAAGTTGAGAACTTATTTGTAAATATTGAAAAGTTTGAACTAATTTGAAATTCGCGAAAAAATTGAGACTTTTGGCGTAATTAATCCTTAATTAAAATTAAAATAGAAAGGATAAATCTGTCCAAGCATAAAATAAATAGTAGAAAATGAACAATAATAACCTTATTGAGCTGGATCAATTTGATCCAATTATATTTAGCCATACAACTAATACAAATTAAATTTACGAAATTAACCCTTATATTCCCGGGGTAATAAGTCAAAGTTTAAATTGGGATTGAGTAATGATGAAATGGTGAATATGATGAGGTAGAGAGAAACGATATATTCATTGAATGATACCAACTGTCACGTACTTGAAGATACCTCTTGCTTCTCTTCTTTTAGTAATGAATCACACTTCTACTTTACTTTTTCACCACTTAGTAATATTGTATCCCAATTTTAATGAATAAAATAAAGCACCCCTTCTACTTTTCTTATTTTTGGATGTCTCCATAAAGGGGGCACTATTTTTTTCTTTACACTTTTTTTTTTTAAAAAAAGAAATTTATATTTTATCTCCCTTAACTATTTATATTATCTAATCCCAAAAAATATTGCAAGCATTATTCCAAGTAACTGTATACTTCCTTGTAATCAAAAAAATTTCACATGCATTATTCCACGTCATTTTTAAACTTAATTTTATTGATGCTTTTCTTTATTTTTTAGTGTATCATAATATTTTTAAATAATGAGTTAATATTAGGTGCACCCGGGTGCAAGAGTGCATCCATATATGTATAACTTATTATTTTATTTTGTATACATGTTATTTTATTTTGTATACGTGCTTTTTAATAATTGTATAATTTTTACACACTAAGTTTTCTATTAAAAAAACTAGCATCCATATGTGTAAAATTTTATTCAATAGTGTATACATGTTTTTTAATAATTGTATATTTTTTTACACTCAATTTTTCATTAAAAAAACTAACAATTAAATTATATATATTTTTGTCCATAATTATATTTGTATACGTTTTTTAAAGTGGGTGTACCGGGTGGACATCATAATTAGCCTTAAATAATAGTATATAAAGCATAAAATATATTTTATATTATCTTTGAATGATATCTATGAAAATAAGGTGTATCATTAAAATTTTTGTTGGATTTTTTAGGTGTGAACATAAAAGGTTTTAACATATAAAGAATTTTAATATAAAAAATAAAAGTATTGAAAAATAAAAGGTTTATTTTCTATTACTAATAAATGTAATATGTGCTGTACTAAATCATTAATTTATAATTTAACTAAAGAATATGTTTTAACCATTTTAATTGGTTAAATTCTCCTAATTAATTTAAGAATAATTAATTATTTAATCGTTCTAAAAGTAATATTCCACAAAATTGTTTTAATTTTAAAATGCAAGCAATGACATCACTAAAATATTTGTATTAAAATGTAAGCAAAGAAAATGATGTTTGAAACTTTGAATGAATGCACATCCAGCTGGAGATTCCAACTACCAACTGATCTTTACAGTTTTTATTTACTGCAAAGTCTATATGAAGACCAAGCTTAAGCATTGCGTGACTCTGTTTAATGTAAAAATGAAAATTATATTTTCATTAAATATATTACTTAACTACTCCCTCCGTCCCGAACTTATGTTTACCGACACCGTAGATATGAAGTTTAAGAAAAATTTCTTTTTGACCAACTTTATTGACTTTTTAGGGGTATTGTGATATTTTTAGATAATAAATAAATAAGTGATTTCAAGAACCAATTGGACTGGCCGGTTGAACCGGTTCAACCAGGAACCGGCTTCCAAACCGGTCCAAAACCCCTATAAAACCCTTTTTTGAATTAAACCGATCAGAACCGGCCAAAACCCGGTTGAACCGGTCAAACCGATTTTTTTTAATTTTTCTATTTTCTTTTTATATTTTATATTTTTATATTATTTGACTTTTATTTTTATTTATTTTAAAATATAATATTTAAATTTTGAATTAACTTATGTAATTTTTTGAAGTGGTGCACCAAATGTATAGTAATTTGAGTATAAATTATGTAATATCCTATTGAGAAAATATATAAAAATTTGTATGAAATATGAATTATAAACTATAAATATTTTATCTAATCATATTTTTATGTAAATTGAATTTTCTATTTATAAAATAATTTTGGTTAGTATAAATTTTTTTAATGAATTGTTAATATTATAAAATATAATTGAAAATATGTAAAATTCAATTTTTCAGTTGAACCGCTGGTTGAACTGGTCCGATCGATTGATCCTCGAACCGTTGCATCTACCGGTTCAGTCTCCGGTCCTGTTATGAAAATACTGAAATAAATTATAAAGTATGTTATGTGTGTTAGGTGGGGGGTGATATTTTTAAAACTAATATAACTTTTGAAGTTGTTGGTTAATGTGAGAGTGTGAATATAAGTGTATGACTGAGGGAGTATTTCTTTTATATATATACTACGAATTATTCATGAACTACACTATCATTATTTTTTATTAATTTAAGTATAACTTTTTATTATAGAATATATATCATCGTTTTCTATTCGTTCCACGATATTTTTTTCATGAGACGTTATTATGCAAGTATTTGTCTTTATTTTTTAATTATAATTAAAAAATTATAAATAAAGATAAATAATGTGAATTATATGAAAATTTTGATTTTTTTTAATAATTTAGTGGAAATGAAGGAGCTAAAATAGAAGGTTATTTTCTTGCAGAATCCAAACACAATTTTAACATCTGAATTTTATTTTCAGTTAAGAAATTAGAAAGATGCAAAATTACAATAGTTTCATATCCTAATAATAATAATAATTGAAGTTGGTTACTGGAGGGTAGGGGATCGAATCCTGTCTTTGGCATGAATTTGACCCCTTGCAAGTACAAGTTTAACAGTGAGCCCTCTCTATAAGCCACTTGAGGCACATCCTGCGATTTACCTCCTCTACCAATCCTCAAGGCAGGAGCGGCAGGGGCGGTAGGGGCCGGGGTACACCATTCCAATAATAATTCAAGCAATTAATAATTAGAGAAGTGGAATCTAAGAGGAAAGGAGGTGGACCCACCAATTATGTCGACGCACATATAGAGCATGACAACCTAATAAAAGAACGGGATGACTATTCGCACACACCAAATTACTTTATACACCCAACTATATCTATACACAAAAATTATATATTCACACACTTATAAAAAAACTAATTTACCCTTAATTTAATACACTCAAATTAATAATCTCCATCCCAAAATAAAGAATGAAACACATACACCCACCCACATTCAAGAAGAAGAAAAGGGGAGAGGTGAGAAGAAGTTAAACGTACACTCACATACATTCGCGTTCCATCTTCAGAAAAAGGAAAAAGAAGAAAGAACTGAAAAGGAGAAGAAGAAAACCCATCACTCAAATTCAAGAAAAGAGGAGGGAAGAAAACCATCACTCAAAAATTGTCGATGCCCGTTCGGCCCTGGTCTGCCGTGAATATATATTTGTTCGACCAGCACTGGTCGACGCTTGGTGCACGCGTTCGACCAGTTGCCGGCGAACAGATCCAAAATTTCCAACCAAACCCAGTCGAACCGTGTTAAGTGCATTCGACCATATCTGATACATCGTTTTCAAAAGCCCATCGATCAATACTATGTGCATTTGAACAGATTCAAAAAAGAAAGAATGATTCAAGTTTCATTAATGACCAGATTTGATACATCGTATTTGCTGGTTTCCCAATCTCTGCTTCTTCACACGAAATTGAAATATCGTCTTTGTTTCTTGTTCTTCTGACCTGGCGTTGGTTGGGGATATCATCTGTTTATCAGATGAGGATGAGCCGATGAGGTGTGTGTATGTATTGTTAATGGAGATTGTGTAATAATGTGTGGTAAATAAGTTTTAAAAATATTTTAGTAATTTATTATATATTTATAATTTAAAAAATTAAATGAGTGTATTTTAGTAAAATGGTGTGTGCATATAGCCATGGCCTAAAAGAACAAGCACCCAATCTCTATCGTATTAATCCCATCATATATGAATACAAATATTTATACATATAATAGAAATAGAATCATTACCAATTTAAATAATATAGCGATTAGTTCTATGTTATAAATTAAAAAAAATAAATAAAAATCTCTTGTCTTGTTAAAAATCTCGTGTTAATACATTTAATTTTTAAATTTAGTTAAATTAATTTGCGTTAATAATTTAGGGAGTGAATGCAATTAGTTAAACTTTAAGTAAAGATAAAATAATAATGTCACATGTTTTTACTTCAGAAGTGATTCATTCAATTTTGAATGAGTTAATATTGATAGAACTTAAAATAAATAAATAAATAAATAAAAATCAAAGCCACAATACTAAAATATTAGTAAAATAAAATTAGAAACTCCCAGTTATTTTATTTTATTTTTATATTTTTATAATCTATATAGAAGTACAATTTAATGGTACAATATATATGATTTATTACTTTAAAGTTTTTTTGGTTAGCTTAAGTCATTCAAAATAAAATATGATTTATTAAATTATAATCCATGTATTTATGGCACTTATTTGATTATAATTTGCAAGTTAGAAACTTAGAGGTTTCTCTGAGTTTGGTGAAAAGTAGGCCACATCGAGCGAAATAAAAAAAAAAGAAGAAAAAAAAAAGGATCGATAGATTCGTTAATTTTCAGACATGTTTTACATAATTAATGTTTTGCAAAATTTAAAACGTTTATTTGATACTGAGAAATAAGTAGTTAATTTGTTTAGATGTGAACCTAATTCTAATTATACGATCTTGGATGTTTTTTTTAAAATAAGATAAATAAAAATATTGTGGTCCAGTAACTATGGCCACGCACGAGCATTCCCTTATAATTAATATAATAATTATATATACATTGTACGTATATATAAATTAATTAATTAAAGATCAGAAAGAATAAAGTATATATGCTAGACTTTTTATTACTGATTCGATCTCTCTTGATATGCATGATATACCGTTAAGTTTTAATTTGAAATAAACAATCGAAATATCTAGGACACTAATTAAAAAATAGATAATTAAAAAAAAAATACATGTATTTGAATAGTACCACATGGAATTAATTCCAAATACAATTAGTTAAGTTAAAGATTCTTTTACAATAAAAGGGCAATATCTGCTGGAAAAAAATAAGAACTTTTTATAGATTTTTTACTAATCACTTATGTATACAACAATAACAGCAATATTCTTCTATTCTATTGTGTAAATTTATATCTAGTCATATAACTTATTCCATTAATTAACGCGAAGCTGTGTTCAAAGCAGTTTAATTATCATTTTTAAGATATATTAATATTTTAGTAAGAAACATATTTCAAACACATGAAGTGTACGTATAAAACAGAGAATTCGAACTATATATATTCTTTTGCATGATTTTTTTTAACCTCGTTTCAATATATATATATATATATATATATATATATATATATATATATATATATATATATATATATATATATATATATATATATATATATATATATATATAATTATGACCTTGATTAATAGATAACTTATTAACGGAAATTATGTTAGGAAAACAATTGCATGAAATGGTCTCATTTGGGATATTTTTTTTTCTTTTATACAGTTACAATTTTTTTAATGATATTATTTATTTTCATTAAAATGTTATAATTTTTATTTATATTATAAATTATTAATGAAATAATTAATTTCACTATTATCATTTTTCATTAATCAAAATATATTTTATAATTAAAATATTATACTTCTTATTTATCTCATAAAAGTCTTTCTATAAAACGGTAACACATAATTATTTGTCATCAATCATCATGGATATATCCAAATCCTGATTTATTAGTCAGTTAATTAATTAGTTATAATATCTTTTCAATGATAGCTATAAAGTAACCGATTAACTATATCATAAGATCGTATATATATATCTTCATGAATTGTGGTGTAGTTAAGATATATCATTGTCACCTTTTTATTGTGTATTTAATTACCTACTGCTTCCTGATTTCTAAATGGACTTCACACGTGTTTGGAATTGATTGGCTGGTGAAATAAAATAGGAAAAAAAATCATTTCAATTTGGTATGAAAACACTAATTTAGTACAAAATGTTTGAATTTATGTCAAAAGTATAAAGAAAAATTAATGGTTAAGGAAAAAAATACATCGTATGGAATCTAATTTGAAATTATGAATTTTTTTTTTATTTAAATGAAAACATTCTTACAAGACCATTCGTACATTTTTTTACAAAACAAAATAGTATTATGTCATAAAAGACCCTAGAATCTTTAACTACGTATAAAGAAAGATCATAGCTAGGTTTAAACTTATAATTAAATAATTATAACGTCTGGCAACAATTAAGCAATACTATTATTTTATTTAGGCTTGTTAACGTACTAGGGTTTGTGACGAAATAAATTCCATTTCTGGTGGTCTTCAATACTTAAAAGTTAAATGCAGGATCCATCAAATCTTTTTATTTTATTTTTATTAATATTTTTGTAAATTTTTTTCACGGCTAGTATTAATACCAGTACAATATTCTCTAATAATCTCTAAAAGAAATAGTAGTATATATAATCCCTAATGATGGGATCATGAGATTCTGTCAAAACAAGACATCATATATGTATAATATAATGACCATATTATTTGTAATTAACAATTAATAAAGTTAATGAAACAGACTGTAGTTTCACTTTCAATTAATTGTTAATAATATTTAATGGAAACTAGCTAAGAATCTTGGCCTTTCATAAAAAGAACATCCACTTGTTCGATCAGATTTGCCGCGTTACATGTGGTTTCGTGTTATATATATATATATATATATATATATATATATATATATATGACAATCTTTGAATCGAACATCCAAAATAATAAAATAATATCCTAGGAACAGAAAGAGAGAATAACTTACTTTGAACTTTATTTATTATTACTACAAAATATCAAATCATTTCAAAATATCAATAAAATAAGTAAATAAATGTAATTTTTCTTAAATTCATGTAATTCGTGAATTCAAAACTGAATGAGAGTATAGATATCCTGTTGTCTGGATTTTTAATTATGTTTTGGGGTTGCATATTTACGATGCACTATATAAATAAAATCCTTATTTCCTCCCTCTCATTTAAAAGTTTTTTTTTTTGTTTTTTTGCGTCCCATTTAAATAGTTTACATATATGGGATCCACATACACTAATACAATTAAAATATATAATGTATACTCTTACTAATATAATTATTCACTATACATTAAGGGCATCTCCAATACCTCATCATTAGGTACAAAATATTTCCACATAATGCGCTAGGTGCCATGTAAAAATTACTAATTTATTTTCCTTTTTTTATATAAAATAGTAATATTTATTTCCTTAAATAAAAATATTAAAAAGTTAAATAATTTAAACAATATGACACACATGCATCCTCTCTCTCCCTTCATTTCACATTCTTTCTTCTCTCTCCTCAGGTACAATTAAACGCACCTGAATTAAATTAATGTATTGTACCTCATCCTTTCCAATTGTAATTGTATCTTACTATAGGTACAAAACATTTGCCAATTAAGAAATGTACCTGCCATTGTAGAAGCCCTAATTCAAATGAAAAAAAAACCTTTATATGGAACAAGAAAGTATCTAAAAGAAAAAAATCCGAGCAAATTAGTGAGATTGGTAATTAGTAAAGGGTGATATTGTGTGATGATGATGTGTCCTGATCATTTGACGTAGTTTATAGTGACAGTTAACGGTAGGCAAGTGGCATCTATGTCTTCCAAATTAAACCACTTGTACTTTCTCTCTCTCTTATTCTCATCCACCATTGCCATACTATTCAATTCATAATTTTGATTCTCTCTCTTATTCTCTCTCTCTGTTTTGACTCATTTTGCAAATCTCAGGAGTATATTCAAAGAAAGCTAAGCATGTACGCTTAACGGGCTTACAACGGATGCCAACGAATTTGACTTGGGCCTAAGACTTTTAAACAGACCATTGGGCCATCAGCGTCTGGTGGGCCGCATCCGAATTTGTCCACAATCTTCATCATAAGAGCCTACGCCATCGTTTTAACCCAAGAGTACCTGTGCGAAGGTCTTCCTATCCAATACTTCAATTTTCTACCTATAATTATA